>JAVSBV010172694.1:0-13735 GCA_033117975.1 Parotocinclus spilosoma | reverse complement strand
AGAGAGAGAGAGAGAGAGAGAGAGAGAGAGAGAGAGAGAGAGAGAGAGAGAGACAGAGACAGAGACAGAGAGAGAGAGAGATATACAGAAATGGGAAAGGGAAACATGATTCCAAGTAGTATTTTCCAGTCTCAAGTTTCTCAGCAGTTTGTTTTGATCGTGGAATGGTTCATATTAGCAATTCACACACATTATGTGGCGTTTCTACAGCCCACACCTCCAGTTTCACTGAAAAAGTCAGTAACGTAGAAGTTCATATATCAGTCAGGACCATGAATTATAATCAATGTCTTTACTAAAAGCCTGAAAAGTAAATACTGACGTGATATATGCAATTAAAATAACTAAAGTCCAACTCATTTTAAATTCTGACCAATGTGATTACTATGAGTTGTATAACTTAATTCCATAATTAAAAATCCCCTAATGAAATATTCCTGCCTTCCTGCCCAGGACTGGTTTATACTTTGCATCTACTAGTTGCATTCTACTAGTTAAGCTCATTAAGCTGGATAAAGCATGTATAGAAAAACTAGATCTATTTAAAAAGGCAGAAAGCTTTGTATGAGGTGCACAAATGCAAAGGCTACTGATCTATAAGAACATGAGTGAACTCATTTTTCCAAGTGCCGTGTACACATTTGTGACATTTGTTGATTAAAAACCACTAAGGAATGCCATAAATAGTTCCTTCTAATACTCACAATAAGCTGAAAAAAGTAAAGGACAGAAAGGGAAATTCTCTGCTCTTTTAAACCACAGTACAGGATACCAGCATGATTATGGTAATTTTACTGAGAAATGCATCCGAGAGAAGTGGTAATGTTATTGACCACAGCAGAAACTGCTGGTTATATAGCTGAACATGCTCCAAAGCCACAGAGCACAACAATGATGAATAACCAGGACACAGAAGGTTTAGCTAGGATCATTCGTTTATTAAGTTACCCTGTGTACCATAAAAGGGTTTCATTGGCAGCAAGCAAAAAGAAAGAAACCACAATCACCCTATCAGGTATTTAGGTCCATATCCAAATTCCTGTCTAAGATATTGGTCCTCTGTTATTACTACCATTCCCTTCCATTAGATATTGTTTTTAAATTGCCCTTATCAGACTGTGGTGACAACAGCTACAAAGCCAGAAACTGGGACTTGCTGCTTCCTCTTCGTCCTTAATTCATTTTCCACTCAAACAAGAA
This sequence comes from Parotocinclus spilosoma, assembly GCA_033117975.1. Classification (NCBI taxonomy): domain Eukaryota; kingdom Metazoa; phylum Chordata; class Actinopteri; order Siluriformes; family Loricariidae; genus Parotocinclus; species Parotocinclus spilosoma. The sequence continues at coordinate 12,535 of JAVSBV010172694.1, read as the reverse complement.
CTGATAATTTTCCAATAACCTACTTTATAAATGTTTTATTATATAAATAAAGAATTCTGGTTTCTAATAAGCATTTAATACAAAAGTATAATTATCCCTTCGGAGTATTTGATTAAACACATTCATACTGTTAACTAAAATGTATATTGCTCTCACTCTTTAGGAACTGAACAGTTGCCTTTTATGATGCTCTTTTAGCCCAAAACAAGGCTGTCTCTGTCAGGAGTTTAAGGCTTGCCCATAGATGGATCTTTCAACAAGATAATTACCCCAAACAAACTTTAAAAAATTTTAATCAGCAGAGAAAATGTTGTAGGAACACAATAACAATAATTAACAATCTCAGTCACTGGAGTCGAAGCCTAACTCAAATCTGTGGTATACACAGGGAACTAAACCTTCTAATTAGCCCAAACCTGTAAATATAAAGGAGTCTGATATTTTCTATATGGACATGTGTTCTCCATAATAAAGATTAAATTAGGAGGTTAATGTCAGATATTCTCTATACACAACTTAATAAAAGTTTTGTGAACAGCCCACCTAATTACTGGGTTTGTACTTGCCCAAATGTACACTGCCATCTGCGAAGTTCAGTGAAGGATGAAAAATGTTTCTGGGGATGGGTAATGGTTTTAGCTAAGTCCTTAAGAAGTCCTGAAGTGAAGTGCTACAGCATACACTCACATTCAACACAACTGCACAATTTGGTTGAGACTTATGTTCAGTATGGCAGTGCCCCCAGTTTGCAAATAAATGGTTTTCTGAGTTTTATGGGAATATTTTGCTTCCCCCAACAATGGTGGTAACACACTTCATGGATGAATAGAACCGAATACTGTTATGTTCTAAAATTTTGAAGAAAGCTTTCCTAATAAACTGAAGGCTTCTATAGAGGCAAATGGGGACCAGCTCAGTAACGCTCAATAATAATGGTTTCAGGACATGGTGTTCAACCTAATACATAGAATTGACACATGACTTTTGACCATGCCAAGTCTTAACTGTGGTGTGGAAATAATTATAAAGTGCTATGCAGGAAAAAATGCACTATACACCCAGTGTATGCGTCAGTCATTTTATATTCACTTTAGCTTATTTTCATAAAGGGTGCCCATCATCTGAGTTTATTTTGTCAAAGGAAGTTAACATGAAGAAAAGCATTACATACATTGAACTGAATAGAGAGTTTTCTATAGGGTATTATGGAATGTGAATGTATGTCTGCATTCTCAAAGTTTCCAGTCATTCAAGGACTGGGTATTGTCATAATGGCAGTAGCAGCAAATTAGAAAAAGAATCGATAAGTATTTTAGTTTTATGGCTGTGTAATGTATAGGGAATCATAGTTACATATCTTCATAGTTCCACAGACTTGAAAGAGTGAGCTTGATCTGGCAATCCTATTCACAGTCAAATCACCTCCAGTTTCTGTCATCTTGATTTTATACCCAATCAGCATATAGTATAGTCTATCAGTATAACTTTAACTGATCAAATAGAGACAGCCATGTTTTGACCATATGTGGAACTGGCTAATACGTGAGACATTTATTCTTAAAAACAGATGCAAAGCTGGTATAGAAAATTTCAAACAGTCAACTTTTCACCAAGCGCGTATTTTGTTTTGCTGCAGATTTTTTTTTATCACAAAAATATATTTGAAACCGTCATCTTTCAAGAATAACGGACATTCTAAAAATTGGATGAGAACTCAATAATGCAAGTAAGACAAAAATATTATACTTGGTCATATCTTTTAAAGTCTGATCTTCAAAATGCATTTATGGAATTGTATAATGGAACAAACAAAGGAGCTTTCTGATGAGCTTTCTGATGTTGTTGGTGCTCAGGCTGGAAAAAGAGCAAAATCTGTGAGATACTAAAGCTCATGAGACCAAAATACATTTTTTTGTTGTAGTTGAAATGGGAAGCATTATGTCTCAAGAAAGAAAAACACTATATCCCAGAGTAAGAAACTTATCCCATTTGTGAGAAATGATGGTAGTAGTATAAAGGGTTTAGCCAATGAATTCTGAAGTATACTGGCATATTCTAAAGTAAAGTGTTAAGACGGCAAAAAAGTGTCAAGTCTGCAAAACACATCTTGAGGGACTGTGGGTCATGCAACAAGACAACAACTCTAAAAGTGGTATAAGCCCTGCAGTAGTGTGTCTCCCTTGCTCCCTGTGCTACTGACTACACCCCCAAATGTGAATGGATTAAGTGGGTGGATGAAGGGTATGTGACAGTGGGTATGACAGAGAATGCATTCAGAGTGACAACGCTCAGAAGGCAGTAATCAAAATGTATCATACAGTTTAATATTATACATATTGCATTTTAAATATGTGTGAAGGGCAAACCTATTTAAACATAACAAATATAATGCATCCAATATGGCAAATGCCCTCTAAAAAGGTATGCAATTTGAATTTTGGCCATAGAAAAAAGATCTTATTTTATGACTAACTTCAGTTGAGATCAATAAAGGTCTGCAAGCTGGGTTGGGCCTGATAAATCTGTTATGATCAAATCACACACAACTGCTACTGGAGTTTTAAATCACTTGAAAATCACCACCCACCAGCATCCTGTAGGCAGCATGTTGTGAACACTGATGAAGAATTAGATGATGACTAACACAATCTGTGCAACAACAGATGATTTAAATCTGCAGGGGGGGGCTTAGGCAATATGTTGACTGTCTCTACTAAAAAGGTGAACAGATTGTTTTTAACTTAAAGTCCTGCTTTAATCTATTTTTCCTGCACAACACACACTAACATACGGCTACCATATCAGTGGTCACATTATTTTCTCCATAGGATGCTGGCTAGGCATTGGTTGGTGGACTATTTGTCCAACAGCAACACTGAGTTCTTTAAAAACTGATCCACTTATACTAGTACAACTGTGCCTGCTGTTATATCAATGTCACTGCAGTGCTAAGAATGATCCACAACCCAATAGTACATAATCTGTGTGGTGATTCTGTAACAGAGAAACAAATGGACTACAGTGACCACTGTTTTAGCTTTGTTTGTGTGTGTGTGTGTGTGTGTGTGTGCGTGTGCGTGTGCGTGTGTGTGTGTGTGTCTTAGACTGCGGACAAAGCATGCAACAATCTTTTGCGGCTTGGGTGATAAACCAGTGCCATATATTTGGCTAACCCTTTGCGATAAGTCACCCAGACTAGCTTAAATGCTAATTACCTCCTCCTTCACTTGACTGATAATTATGTCTGTTTCACAAACAGTAGTTACAGTAAAAGCTTGGCTCCTGACAGCAACATCTAGATTTGATAAAAGGTCTGTGGGTGAGTAAATACACCTAGAAGTCTCTTGGCAAATGGCCGTGAGCGTTAATGGTTTCCAGAAGGCCCAACACCAACACAAAGGTATTTTAGCAGTTAGAATACAAAGGTTTGCATGCTCTCCTCTTTGTTTACAATATATGTAAACAGCAAATGTATTAACAAAGATATAATATTTAAAAACTTAATATAGTAGAAAGAGTTTATATTGTAGAAAAAAGTCAAGCTTTGTAAGCTGTGAAACATTATTAGGAAGTTAATGATCTCTTCAGCATTCTATAATGTATCGTATGACTTCTTGCTGCAGTTAGCTGTAAATTGTTTAGTGAAGGGTAGCTTTATGTCTTCGGTAATATTTTTTATTTAATGCCTTTTGGACTGTTTGCTAATACACCATGGGGGAATGATTGTTTGCCACTTCCTGCACCCTGGCCAGCTGTTCAGTTTCCCAACACTGCTCCACAGGGATGTGGCGCATTAATGAGGGCCAGCTAAGCACAGAAGTGCTGTGGCATCAAGGGGTAAGCAGTCTAATGGCAAAAGAGCTCTTTGACCTGTTTGATCTCAAGTGGCCCTTCACCACATCCCGAGAATGCTATGTGCTGTATTGCAAAGCCACCTAATCTTTTTTAGGGTTCAATGTTGTATTCCTTTTAATGTTTTTCGGTGGGACCTACTTCCCCCTTTTTAGGGAGGTGACTGGGAGTTGCATAATGGAAAACAGGCTCTCTTGCTGAGCTCTTGTCCTGTTCAGTTCTGTTTGGGTTTCTGCATGCCCGAGAGGATTGTGATTACTTGGCCTCCAGGCTGTCGTTGTAGTTCATGGTTTATTGTGAACAAAGAAAGGGAGGGTGGGTGACCAAAAATACAGGATAGTATTGGTATGAATAAATACAACCCCAATTCCAATGATGTTGGGACATTGTGTAAAACATAAATAAAAACAGATTTTCAAATCCTTTTCAATCTATATTTAGTTGAATACACTAAAAAGACAAGATATGCAATGTTCAAATGGATAAAATTTCTTTTTTTGTGCAAAGATTTACTCATTTCGATTATGATTGTTGCAACATGTTTCAAAGAAGTTGGGACAGGGGCAACAAAAGACTGGGAAAGTTGAGGAATGCTTAAAAAACACCTGTTTGGAATGTTCCACAGGTGAACGTGTTAATTGGAAACAGGTGAGTGTCATGATGGGTATAAAGGGAGCAATCCATAAAAGGTCCAGTCCTTCACAAGAAAAGGATGGGGTGAGGTTCACCACTTTGTAAACAACAATGTGAGCAAATAGTCCCAACAGTTAGTACATTTCTCATCATGCAGTTGCAGGGAATTTGGGGATTTTATAATCTAAAATCCATAATATAATTAAAAGATTCAGAGAATCTGGAGAAATCTCTGAAAGTAAGCCCGAAAACATTGAATGCCCGTGACCTTTGATCCCTCAGGTGGCACTGCAATAAAAACAGACATAATTTTGTAAGGGATACTACCACACTTAGGAACACTATCATCGGTAAACACAGTTTGACACTTCATCTACAAGTGCAAGTTAAAACTTAAAAGTTAAGTTTTGCAAGTTAAAAATCATGGACATTGTGTCCTCTAGACCACAGAGGAAAAGGACTGTTATCAGCACACATTTCAAAACCAGTATCTCTGATGGTATGGGGATGGCTGGAAAGGGTAACTTGCACATCTGTGAAGGCACCATGAATGCTGAAAGGTACATACAGTATCAATATATTTCTCTATTTAAAAACCATGTGCAATCAAGTGCTGTTTTTATTAATCCCAAATGATTCAATAACAGTTTTTTATTACATTTATTCATATATATTTGGTGACTGAATTCCATTTTTTATCAACAGGACAGAAAGAGTTAAATATATTCTCTACTTTCATTCTTGATTATTTCTTAAATATAACATCTGTGATGGCAGCTTCTACAGCCACACAACAGAAATAGGGTTATAGTCCCCCAGTGCAGTCACATGCTGATCTTTCATAAGTTTATCACATCGGTCCTTTGTAGTTGTTTTTAACAATAAATAATCACAGTATGTTGGGAATTAGTTTATTACTGTCATTAGTGCTTTTGACATTACATAGTATATTATTATTACATATTGTTTGTCATTTTTATTTAAGTGTAGTCAATTTTCTTTGTCTTTCTTGAGTCAAGGTTACCACGTCTGCTGCTCCAGTTCTCTTTTCAGGTCCTGGCTAAAAGATGCGTCTGAAGGTGATGCCTGGTTAAATGCAGAGACCTATACCTAGACTTAGACCATCAGTTTGGACAGCAAAAAGGATAAATATCTTTATATTTCATTTTATTTGTTGTTTGTAATGTTTCTTGTTTGCTAGTTGGTATGATCTGATCAGCCAATATATAAGTTTATTCTATGTCTAATTTGAAAGGTTTTTTTGGTTTGATTTTAGGTTATTGTGTACTGTTTTGTTGACCTCTTTTAAGGGTCCAATTACTTAAGTCTGTTCATCTTCAGGCCAAATTTTGATTACTCGAATTTTGAATTTTTTTATAAATAGCATTTTATTATTTGCCTGGTTGGTCTTTGAGTGCTTGGTCCCTGACAACATGTGTACCCTAAGAGGTTTAGGTTCCGTTTTTTTCCGAAATTTTCCATGTCACTGTCACTGTAGGCTTACTCATTTATAGCTGTAGGTTTTGATTGTTGTATAGCTATTTTGACACAATACTCTGTTGTACAAAGCACTATAGAAATAAATTTGGCTTGGCTTGAGTTGACTTAAATTAAATAAAATGAAACTGATGCACCCATGTACATTGCTGAATGCATTCAGTTATTAGTCACTGCTTTTCAATTTATTTTTCCTTGAGAAACTCTTGAGAATCTACAAAAATGCTTTGCCTTTTGAAACTTTATTTGTCTGCCCTCTTTCCTTGCTCTTCACGTTTTTTCCAACTCTCCCTCTTTATCCTTTTACTTTTGTTGGCCTGTGTTTGCTGTAGCTATGTAAATGGGCCAGCTACAAAGGGGCCAAGCTAGACCCCTTATAAAGCAGGCGTTAGGCAGCAGTAGAGCTCCAGAGAACTTAAACAGGGTGCCACTGAGTAAACTCTGCACAGGGCCTCTCCTAGTCCCGCTCTGTTTTTACAGATCAAGTATATCAGGGTTCATATTTGCAGAAGGGGGTGGTTGCAGCACATATGGTGAAGCTTATCACAAGCTTATCCTAAAGCTGCCTTTGCCGTATGTCTGTTCAGAAGACTGGTTTTGGTAATACGCCTTTTATTAGATCCTAATAGACCCTATATATAAAATCAGAAGGAACAATTGAGGAGTCACAAAAATACATGTATATAATTATGAAGAATGTCTTGGTTAGAAAAAGGCAAATAACTTGAAAAATATAAAATTATATATTCAATTAATTAAGCCATTCATTCAAACATTTTTTTATAATAAATTAAACAAATTCAGGGTCACATGGAGCAGGGACCTAACCAGCACCACAAGGTGCAGAAACCAACCCTAGACAGGGTGCCAAACACACTTGTATACTATAAAAAAATAAAAAAAAAATTGACCTCATGCATGTCTTTGGAATATGGGAGGAAACTGGAGTGCCATGCAGTTTGAGGCAAGAACACACAAACTCTAGACAAACTCTAGAGAAGTGAACTAGGAACTATGGTTATGTGACAACAGCGATAACTAATCATAAAGCAAATCTTCTTATTATTAAATGCCATTTTTTTATTAATGGAAATAATTATCTTTCAGTTCTTACCTTTATTTGTTAACTATATTACCCTACTCACAGGGTAGGTTATTAGCAATCAATAGCATGATATATTGATTGTTTTTGTCGTAGGTTGTGAGAAATCCCAGTTCTCACTCTCCCTCTCCCTCGCGCTCGTTAAGCCCCGTTTACTAATCAGCGAGTTTTCCTGATTCACCAGGTGTGGCTTGTTATTTCCGGGTTCTCTCTCTCCCTTTATAAGGCTTCCGTTTTTTCTGCGTGAGTGCGAAGTACTGTTTTACTGTTGGTGAACATACTGAGCGTTATCTCTGAGATATAGCACTGTGATATTTGGATTGTCTTTTCTCTTTAGGATTACTCTGTTTGATTCCATGTCGGGTAAGTGTGTGCGCGTTTGTTGACTGATAGTGTGTTTAGAATTAAGCTTTGTGTTTCCTCCCGTCCTCCGCTCACCCTCCCCCCCCTCCTTCCCCTTTCCCTTAGCTTTAGCCTTAGCTGTTTGTGTATGCGTGAGCGTGGGTGCTGAGTCTGTCTCTTTTTTGTCGCTCCAGTTTTTGGTACGTCTTTAGCCCTAGCTCTGTCACTCCTTTTCCCTTTGCCCTCTCGCTGTGAGTTTGGAGCATTTTTTGTTATTGTGTTCATTCCCAGGTGGTTGGTGTTTGGTCGGCTGGGGTTGAGTTAGGTCTCACCCTAGCCCGCCCCTCCGGCGGCGTCCCTACCTGGGTACGTATTGTGTGTCCCCCTTACTTCTCCTGTAATCTCCGTAGAGCTAGCTTAAACATCGAGCCAACGCTAGTTTTAATCTTCTTTCTTACTTTTATTTGTTTAATCCTTTGTTTGACTCCTTCCTTAAATATTGAATTATTTATTATTGATTTGTTTTATTGTTCGGATCCTTCATTTGTTTACTTGTTGTTTTATTGTGTTTAATTATTTATTTCTTTATTTATTTTATTATCCTTTACCTCACGTCCTTCTGTCTTTAAATCATTTTTTGTTTGTTTTTTTTTGTGCATTAAATCATTTGTTTGTCTTCATTTTCTTCTACCTGCGTTTAATTTTATTTGTTTAATTTATTTGCTTAATTTTTTGTATTTATTTATTTATTTATTTTCTTCTCCTTTTGTCTTTCGCTTCCATCCTTCTTTCCGTTTTTCCTGTTTATGTTCTTAATTCCTTAGTTTGTTTCTCTTTCTATATGTTTTTTTTTTTTTTTTTGCCTCTGCGGTCGTTCTCAGTATCCGGTTTGGTTTCTTCCTTGCACCCTGTGCTGCTGGACAGGCCTTGGCTCTGTACAACTAGCTCTGCAAAGCGAGCGAGGGAGCGAAGTGACGAAATCAGAGACGGGATTTGTTTCAGCCTCTCGTTACCATGGCGACGCATCGTTCCATCACTAAATCAATAAACACTTATGGTGGAGGCCTGTTCTATGTATATGCAAGGTTATTGAAGGTCGTGGGTCGTGGCACATTCAGAACCAGGCCCCCCTGATAAGCCCCAGAAGTGGAGAGGGCTATCAGATGTCTGTGGTGCTGAGGAGCGGCGTGTACGGCGTCCTCTTTCCCAAAGAACTCCGAAAAAATGGAGAGCGAGGCTGTGCTGATGGATCCACGATGCTCCTCTCAATGTCACCCGGGTCAGCCGCTTCATTACCCATGATGCACACGCACACTTAGCTTTTTCTTCTTCTCCTCTTTTACAAAACACGATGGCGCGTCCCTTTCTGCTCCATAAGCTTATTAATAAAAGTTATGAATTATTCAGCACCGTGTGTGGAGACGGATAGAGAGAGACGGAGCTGCGACCAAACACTGAGTACACAGCAGGGATTTAGGAATGACCCCCAAAACCTAAGGGCACCTCGTATCTGCAACAATTCGCCCTGAAGTTCTTACTCAAAGTCTGGACGTCCTGCCATCGAAACGACAGATTGTTAATTCTGAATTAAAAAAAGCTTTTTAGTGAAGCAGCAACACATTTATGAGCATCTGAATCGTTACAAAAATAATTGGTGATCAGGTAGCAAAATATTATCATAATAAGAGCAGAGGAGCCCATACTTTATATTTCTGGGCCATACGGGGTCCAGGTCCAGGGCCCTCCCAATCCAGGTCTTTGTTCCTCTGGGTAAGAGTTTTAGATTCAGGTCTTTGTTCCCTTGGGTAGGATTTCCCAATCCAGGTCTTTGTTTCTCTGAGTAGGAGTTCTTGGTTTAGGTCTTTGTTCCCCTGTGTAGGAGTTCCCAATCCAGGTCATTGATCCTCTGGGTAGGAGTTCAAAATCCGGGTCTTTGTTCTTCTGTGTAGAAGTTCCCAATCCAGATATTTGTTCCTCTGGGTAGGAATTCCCAATCCTGGTCTTTGTTCCTCTGGGTAGGAGTTCCCAATCCTGGTCTTTGTTCCTCTGGGTAGGAGTTCCCAATCCTGGTCTTTGTTTTCTTTGGTAGGAGTTCCCAATCCAGGTCTTTGTTCACTTGGGTAGCAGTTCCAGATACAGGTATTTGTTCCTCTGGGTAGGAGTTCCAGATCTAGGTATTTGTTCCCTTGGGTAGGAGTTCCAGATCCAGGTCTTTGTTACTCTGGGTAGGAGTTCCCAATCCAGGTCTTTGTTCCTCTGGGTAGGAGTTCACGATCCAGGTCTTTGTTCCTCTGGGTAGGAGTTCACGATCCAGGTCTTTGTTCCTCTGGGTAGGAGTTCCAGATCCAGGTCTTTGTTCCTCTGGGTAGTAGTTCTTGGTATAGGTCTTTGTTCCTCTTGGTAGGATTTCCTGGTTTAAGTCTTTGTTCCCTGGGTGGGACTTACCGAGCCAGCTCTTTGTTCCCTTGGTTAGGAGTTCCCAGATTAGGTCTTTATCTTCACGGGTAGAAGTTTTTGAATTCTGACATTGTTCCCCAGGGCAGAAATCTCTTATCTAGGTGTTTGCTTCCCTGGGTAGGAGTTCCTGGTCCAGGTCTTTGTTCCTCTGGGTAGGAGTTCCCAATCTAAGTCGTTGTTTCCCAATGTAGGAGTTCCAAGTTCAGGTTTTTGTTATCCTGGGTGAGAGGTCATGGATTCAGGCTTTGTTCCCCAGGGCAGGTATTTCTGATCTAGGTCTTTGGTCCCCTGGGTAGGCGTTCCCAGTTTAGGTCTTTGTTTTCCTGGGTAGTAGTTCCCAGTCCAGGCCTCTGTTCCTCCGGGTAGGAGTTCTTAGATTACATCTTTGTATAAGTTGAGTTCTGATACTTTTGGCATTGTCAGTGTTTGATGTTCTGCCTTACCACAACCTTCAAACTTCCCTGTTTCCTGAGTTTCTTAAATCTAGAGGGCTGAGTCTGTGGCAGCACAAACAGGTCAGGGCTGCTCATTTTTGAAAATTATTATTTACGCCAGTAACTTTGGGGCATGGTGTGTTTTATGTGTTTTGAGGGAGTGTATAGCTCTGGACTGTACGCTGTTTGGTAAAGAACCTACACCTGTGTTGTGTGGATGTAAGAGCAACCGAGTAACAAAGTAAGAAAATACAACTGTACTCTGAAGAATAAAATCCAATTACGGTAGCAGTTTTCTGTTCCTATGAAATCCACAAGAGCCTTAACATTTGAATTTGGGGCAAACAACCGAAATGGAGGAAGAATGTTAATCAGATTGTATGTTTTGTCCAATGTCTTGGTGCCAAGAGAGAGCACATGACTGGTGAACAGTGTACCTTAAAATATTTCAAATCATCACACCTGAAAATGAAAAGCTCTGATTTCTGATGTACATGGTGAAGGTGAGTAATCAGATTTAGACACCTGATCAAAATGTTCTGGATAGCATGATATCTTCTGTACCTAACAGTCCTGCAGAGGTGAAAAAGTGGTCACTTTATACAGGATATTGCTTCATAAGCTTCGCAGGATCTATTTAATGGTCACACCATACTTCAGTTATAGAATGAGTTTGGGTAATTTGGGGTAGATAACACAAAAATACAACCACTTCATCTTAAGGTTGATTCTTTTAAACTCTGAAGTCTCTGATACTTAATATCCAAGGTGATGGATTGAAATGTAGAGAGGTTTGACCAAAACATTCTAAACTATCTTCTGTACATGGTTTCTGTGAGTGTGATTATTTTTTACATAAATTAGGTCCATGAGTTGAGTTAATAAATGTTAATAGATCAGACGCCCTTATCCAGAGAGACTAAATTCCTCCAATCTAAGAATCAAGGCTATGGCGGGTTAAGAGTTGTGCTCAAAGAACTGACAGTATCAGCTTAGTAAAGGTGGGATTTCAACCCTGGACACCTGGTCTATTGTTTATCATCCTAACGTCTAGGCTACCAGTTACCAAAAAAAAAAAACAGGAATAGCTTAGAAAGAAAGACTGGAAGACAGGGCGGACATGGACAAAGAAAGAAAGAAAGAAAGAAAGAAAGAAAGAAAGAAGGAAAGAAAGAGAAAGAAAAAAAGAAAGCAAGACTGAAGGACAGAACAAACAAAAGACAAGAAAGACAGGAAGGAAGGAAGAAAGAAAAAGACAGGATGATGGAAAGACGACAGACAGACTGGAAAACATAGGGAAAGAAAAAAAGAAAGAAAGAGACAAAAAGAAAGAAAGAAAGACATTCTGGAAGACAGTAAGAAAAAAGAAAGACAGACAGGAAAACATGGAGAAAGAAAGAAAGAAAGGCTGGAAGACATAAAGTAAGAAAGAAAGAAAAAGACATGAAAAATAAAGAAATAATGAATAAAAGAAACAAAGGAAGGACAACTGGAAGACTAAAAAAAGGAAGATAGAGTAAAAAGACAGACAGAGAAAGACAGAGAGAAAAGAAAAAGAAAAAAGACATTCTGGAAGACAGTAAGAAAAAAGAAAGACAGACGGACAGACAGGAAAACATGGAGAAAGAAAGAAAGAAAGAAAGAAAGAAAGAAAGAAAGAAAGAAAGAAAGAAAACAAGAAAATAAAAAAGAAAGAAAGACAGACAGGAAGACATGGAGAAAGAAAGAAAGAAAGAAAGAAAGAAAGAAAGAAAGAAAAAATGAAAGCAAGAAAGAAAGAAAAAAAGAAAGAAAGAAAGAACGAAAAACTGAAAGAAAGTTAGAAAGAAAGAAAGAAAGTAAGAAAGAAAGAAAAGCTGGAAGACTAAAAAAAAGAAAGATAAAGTAAAAAAGACAGAAAGAATGTGGGAGGAAACCAGTGTACCCAGAGAAAACCAACGCAGACATGAGAAGAACATGCAAACCTCACACCAGTAGACTCCAGGTTTGGGATTGAACCAGGGAGCTGTGAGCTCAGATCACACTGGATAAGTTCTTCAAACGTTGACTGGAATTGAGTAAGAACTTGTTTTTTACAGTATTAACACTTCGCATGCTGAGTACCTATACATTATGTTGTATAGCTTTGTATTTATTTTTCGATGAATAAAGTTGGTAAGTAACAGTAGTTCTTGTTTGTACGTTCTCTATACGTGTAAATCGTACAATAAAGGTTTAA
>JAVSBV010172655.1:0-13739 GCA_033117975.1 Parotocinclus spilosoma | reverse complement strand
TACGTTCGCTATACGTGTAAATCACACAATAAAGGTTTAATAAACATTTAATATGTTACATAGCACGTCCCGCCTTGTAACAATAGGTCATGTTCGTTTAATCAGACCAGCCGGTTATTAGGACCAAATGATCCCGTCCCGATGTGATCCCATTAACCGGAATCGACTGTACTATATGTGTGAAACACATTTTTTTCAAATAATGATGACTAACAAAACTCTACACAAATCACGAATTTGGGAACATTACACTAAATCATGTCAATCTTAAATTATGATCAGGTAACCTTACCTGCATTCAGGAGAATCTTGGCACAGTCCAGATGCTCCCTGGCACAAGCCACATGAAGAGGAGTTCCAAAGTGGCAGTCATGGGCCTCCATGAGCGCCCCTTCAGCTATCATAAGTCGCACACAATCGGGGTTACCTGAGATTTCACCATGGTGGATTAGGAATCTGTTTTAATTTGAAAAGCCTACCATAGACCACTATACATTTGACATATATTTAAGTATATAAGTATATTTTACAACTAACTATTGTACTGCCTTAAATAAGCATATAAAATAGCTACTTTTTGTCAATGATTAACAACTGCTTTGTAACTCATTTTCCTGAAGATTCTACTACCTTAAACATGCAAGGTTTGTATAGTGCTTATATGCCACTAGTCAATGTATGAACCTATGTTATTATGCACAACACTGTATTAGCTTTCAGTAAAGAAGTGCCAGTAATGGATGACACTAAAAACAAGCCTGTATCCAATTGTCCAAAGCAAATAAGCCTTATGATACTGTCCTACTAATGGTTCCTACTGCTGTAATTTACAGGGGTTGGATAATGAAACTGAAACCTGTCAATTTAGTCTGGGTTTCATGGCTAAATTGGACCAGCCTGGTGGCCAATCTTCATTAATTGCACATTGCAGCAGTAAGAGCAGAGTGTGAAGGTTCAATTAGCAGGGTATTTGCAATGCACACAAAATTATGGGTGACATAACAGAGTTCAAAAGAGGATAAGTTGTTGGTGCACATCTTGCTGGTGCATCTGTGACCAAGAAAGCAAGTCTTTGTGATGTATCAAGAGCCACGGTATCCAGAGTAATGTCAGCATACCACCAAGAACAACCAACCACATCCAACAGGATTAACTGTGGAAGCTGTCTGAAAGGGATGTTCAGGTGCTAACCTGGATTGTATTCAAAAGACGGCTGCCCAAATCATGGCAGAATTAAATGTTAGATATTTCTTGTTTTGTCTGGCCAACTTCATTTCACTGAAGAATGCATACGTAAATTCTTCAGACCACGTAATTTTTTTTCACATTAATACATATTTATATGCTAAAATAATTTAAAAATAAGTCAGGTTTCCCCCATCATTCTGAAACTTTGAATCCAGCTTTGGGGGCCTTCCATTTCTATTGATCATCTTTGTACATAGCTTTTTGGGTGAAAGTGTCTGACTTTATTTCACATCCTAGAAGATCCACAGCAAATATCAGTGGTTTAAATGCTGCTTTTACAACATGACGCATCACCGAATATTATCTAAGGCCTGCAGAGTGTTTTAAAACAGTAAGTAACTTTCCCAGGGAAGGAAAGGACAAAAACACAGAGTAGGTACTCCAGGACCTCATGTAAGTTTAGTCCAGAAATGACTATAGACTGATATTAGAGTCTCAGTAACCTACTGTACACACTGAAAGACTTATCTTAACTTATCTTAAGAGACTTACGTAATTGAAAGACGTACTTACAAAATGTAATAAAAATGACCAGCATATGTAGTCTGCAGTCCTGAAAATGAATACAGCTGAATTTCTACAGAGTATTTGAATTGCTACGAAGTATTGTTTACAAAATGCTGGCAGGAAAGATGCTAAAAGCATAACACATGAGAGCAGGAAATGTCATGTTACTAATTGTGCTACCGGGTTAACACATGACTGGATTTGATAACAATCTTGTATTGTGTGTCACACTGCAGCACGTCCATCAATCTCTTTGTCATGCATGAAGGGGTCTGATGGAATTTACACAATTCTTTGTGCTTCTGAGGGCTTTTACCCTGCTGCTTTGGAACAGGCCTGGTTAAGAGATGGAGAATCAATAAGCTACCCGAATATTACACTCGCATCTAAAGAGCACCTCAACACCTCTGCTGTAAACTGGAACTACAGCAACAATACAGATGGTTCATTCAGCCTCAAGTCTTATCTTTACCTCTCATCACACATGCCTGATGGGGTTATGTACTACTGCTGGGTGAATCACTCAACCCTGAATCAAGCCATCACTGTTAACATATCCACTACTGAGTGCAAAGGGAGAGAAGAGGCATTTACAGGTGGGCACTTTAACATGGTTAAGGCACATGAGTTCATGTGCCCATCCATAATTTATGTTTCCTGCTATTACTGCTGATTTTACTGTTAAAACATTTTGTGGCATGAAATGAAAAAAGATCAATGTACTTTTCTCTTACTCCAAATTTTTTATAAGTCACATTTTTCCTTTCCAGGTTTATTATTAATATTTGTAGGAATGACCCTTGGAGTTTTTACCATTCTTGCTTTCTTCACAATCTACTGGAAATGTCTCAGTAAGCTTGGGTTTTAATCATTTGTTGTTGTTGTCCATAAATGTAGCTGTAGAATTAACTGGATGACCATGCATGACTTATGTACACAATATAGTTAATCTAGAAAATATTGGTGCCTTTCAGGAGGACTTCATTTCTGCTCTATTGCTGATAAACCTGAATCATCTGAAGCGGATTTGTTCACTGACGTTGAGTTCCATGTGTGGCCCATCAGTAGAAGGAAATGAGGAAAATGTATATTTGAAAGAAAAAAAATATGTTGTCCCTTTTGTAATATTTAGTCATTTTATTGTTAATTTGCATTACAAAATAAATACATGTTGAAATATTTCTGTCTCCACAGATACTTATTTATCAGGTGATGGAAAATATTAAACAAAATTAGAAAGTTACAGTTTGTTTATTTCCGGTGTGAATTTTTCTCCCAGGCTTTTAATACTGAAAATTAATTGTTTATTGAAATGCATTCATTGCCAATAAACAACTTACCAAGAAGAAGATGTTGGAATTAAATGAATCTTTCTATGTGTGCATGTAATGATTGTGTTGGGACTATGGTGGCCTAGTGGTTAAGGTACCGGTGGGGTCCTTGAGCAAGGCCCTTAGCGCACAATAGCTTGGATTGTAAGACTGTATTAATTGTAAGTCACTCTGAATAAGAGCATCTGCTAAATGGCATAAATGTAAATGTAATAATGATGCATGTAAGGAAAAACTGTATAGTTAAAAAAAAGGCTAGTGTATAATTCAAATTAACCAACAATGGAAACGTGCATCTCCACAAATGAGTGCAGAATATGTAAACACAAGCCACAAACTATGCAATCTAATCTAACTATGCAATATATTTACAAGTAACAGGTGTGAGGATAGGGAAAGGGGATAAACACACAAACCAGGAGGTGGATATTCAAAATGTAGTAAACTGAGAGTACGTAGTGTTATTGAATCATGGTAATTATAAATAGTGTTGCAAGTAAAATGTGTAATAGTGCATGGTAAACCTTAACCCATAGATAATGAGCTAGAAAATGAAAACAAAACATAGGCATGTAGTACAGTCGACCAAAATAATGTGTATAAAACGAAATGTGTAGAGGTCTTTTTGGTTTTGTTTTTAATTTAATGTTATTATTTTATTAATCTTAGTTTAATTTCAGATTCTTTTCAAGGATATTGATGTAATTATTGTTGCATATTGTGCATAGTCTTCAGCATTATCTTGAACATAATGCAATCTGCAAAAACACTTTTTGGTGAGCAGTGGCTTTCTCCTCGCAACTTCACCATGGACATTCAGTGTTCTTCTGGAGGTGAACTCATGAACAAATGTGATGTGATGATTAGCATTTTAATAGATTCCTATTCTTAAAATACATAAGGGCAACCAATCAAACCTGATAGCTATAAAATTTTGTTTGATTATCCTACTCTAATTTCACCTTCAAATTAACTGCTAGCTAATTAACTGCTAATCTAGAGGTTCACATATCTTGACCACTGATGGGTGAGAGTCACAGACTCACAGATGACTGTACTATATTTACTAAAAGGTATGATATTGATATGAAATATATTTTTATTATATATTTATTTGGGTTCTTTTTATCAAGATTTAGTATTTTTAAAATCTGACGATGTTATAGAAAACAGATTTTACTTATATTGTACATTTGTACAATGATTCAGGAAAAAATACAAAAGGTAAAAAGATAATTACAAATCAGTTCACAAAAAAAAATTCCTACACAACAGAATTATGGTTAACATCACTGTGTTCATGCACAGTGATACAAAAACACTGAATAACTCATTTTTTTTATGTATAATAATTTATAATAATAAGAATTAATATTTTTAATCATTTAGACTTAATTTAACGTTTCATTGTAGACAGTATGAACCTGATATATATCGTTATATCTGATCAACTTAAAAAAAAACCCCATCCATTTCTGCATTTCAGGCCTGCGTTATATTTCAAAAACTGTTGGAACATGGACAATTAAGAGCTAGTGAATTAAAAAAGCTAAATAATTTCAAACAGGTTGTTATTATCATGATTGGGTCCAAAAGCAGCATCTCAAAATGATCTAAATTTTTTTGCAATTATAGAAATGTTTAAAAACAACATGCCTCAAAGTACTTGTAAACCATTTCAACGCAACACTGATTCAATGGTTTTACAGTATATATGGGCACCCTGTTTTTTAAATACAACAGTGTCAAGTCAAGTCTGATATTCATAACACATCTTTTATTTTTGCGGATGTATATTATGCCACAAACAAAGGAGATTTTTAAAGAGGACTTCAAAAAAAAAGTTTATAATGCCATCTCTAAATAGTTTGTATTGCACCAATCCACAGTAAGTCAGCAGAGGAAATTCAAGACCAACTGTGACCACCACAGATCCACATCAGAGAAGACAGACATGCTATTTTTCAGGCTAGATGATCTGCAATAACCACAGCAGAGGTGCAAAGAAACACATAAACAAAACAAAAAAAAACAGACCTGATCTTGATCAATGTATGATAAATGACTAAATGTAATGTGCTGGACACACATGTTAGATCCATGGTGGACCCACTTTACCCTATAGGACTTAAAAGATCTGCTGCAAACATTTTGGTTCCAGATATCACCGCTTCTTAGGTATTGTTGGGTCTGTGCCATGACAAAAGCTGGATTTAAGATCAGTGTAAAATAGTATTATGGAGTAAGAATTGTTTTAGACCCAGTTGAAGTATGTTATATATGGTCATTATACCACTGCTACAAGAAACAAATAATAATAGTGTAAATATATGTGTAATAAACTTTTGCACGGTACAGTATATATAAAAATATAGATTGAACTTGCAATGTGAATGTCAAGTGAATGTTTACACACGTCTATGTTAAACTATTTTGGGACATGTTTGGACTCAGAATCCAGAGAGATCCTAGCTTTGAGCTCTTATTGGGAATTCCCAATGTGAAATCATCTCCCTTTACATATTTACTGTGTATATTTTATACATAGGAATAAATGTTGTTCTTTATTTACTTTTTGTAAATGTTCTTCTTCTACTTAGATTTATTTCACTGTACACTCTGAGTATCCTTGGTTCTTGGGTTCATAAAGTATCCTTCATAAAGTAGTTCCTAAGGTAGCATAGGGTGGCTGCAGGTCACCCAGAGAAAACACGGAATCGCCAAATGGTCCAGCAACGACAAAGTCAAAATAAAGTCTAGCAACATGATACCTAAAATGGCATTCACAAACTGAGGCCTAGATGCTTTTTTCCAATCTCCTAAACTCGGATAAATATTATAATTTCATTTCTTCTTTCAGTCACAACTTCAATGTGTTCCGTTCCTTTAGAATATGTGTACATTTGTTACTTAACTTACATATTTACTTACTTTACTTGACAGCTCCTAATACTGCTAACTGCTTCAAAATGGATTTTGTACAAATAGTAGAGAGAAAATAAAACTTTTGACCATGAAATGCTGAAACATCTAAAATCATACATTATACAAAAATATTATTTATGAGCTTCCTGGAATCTGTTTCTCTGGCTGAGCAACTTGATGGTAAAAGGTGACCAAGCTCAACCAGTGCTTCTAATGTAAAGTGCACAGTCATTGAACTATGGAGCAGTGAATATGCATTTTTTTTGGCCTGATGAGTTGGGCGTGATGAATCAGAAGTCAAATAGATGTTCTGAGACTGATCATTTGGAATGTAATCCTTATTAAGGTACATAATTAAACAGTAACATTCTAGATAACAGTGTGCTTTCTACTTTGTGATATCAGGGAAAGACCTTTTCTGTTCTAGCATTGCAAATCCCATGTACTGTTACTGAATGTTTGACGTAGCTTGACTCCCAAATTGAACCCTCATTATGGTGGCTGAATTTAAACGTTGACTGCATGCAATGTCTCATCCAAAGTCAGTAACTAATCTCAGTATTGTTGTTGTAGGTGGACAGAAACAGTCATGGAAACCCCCATTTTCACTGCATTACCTCCAAATGAAATGGGTTTTAAATGTTAGATTTGGGATAATTATAGTTGAATCTATAGGAAAACTATACAAAAGAAATGTTTTTTGTTGATATGTAACTGATGGACCTGTCACTTTTCACTACACTATCAACAGGGACAGTACATGATTTATGTCTTTGCTCAGTCATTTCCTGTGTATTTGTGACCTTTAGTGTGGGAGTCAGCCCTCACATGCATAGTGTGAAATGTGTTCTTTATGTGGTTCCTGTTTCATCCCGTTAAAAATGTTTACACTGCATTCACTACTGCTGGCATCTTAAAATAGCTTTTAAAGATTCCTTTCTAAACCGTGCAACATTTCTTAAAAAAGTAAAACACACAACCAGAACCAAACTTTAATACAATACTGTTTCTACTGGATTTTACTGATTATTGCAGTACTTTTAAAGCTATTCTGAGGACACAGAATGCAAAAACCTTTTGTTGGTTTACCCTAAATCCAGCATCTTTGTTTATATTAAATCAAGAGCAGTCTGTGTTTTTAAAAAGTAGGTTTTTGGCACAAGACAAAAAATGCTACAGCCTATAATTTCAGACAAAGGAATGGGGGCCTCAGATCTGCCTCGGAACACATTTTCACAATTCATATTTCTGACAATTTGGTGCAGAATAATCACTACAGTACTGTAAGTACAAAGGTCATACATTTTATAACAGTATTTATAGGGTGATAGGAAAGATGCGTGATAGTAAATTTACTTACAGACATTTATTGTTGCTATAGTGTGTTATAGTGAGCATTACATTATTGTGCACAATTCTTCATACATTTTTATTGCTTAGTTTCAATATCAATAAAAGGGTTAATAATTTGTGCAAAACTTGTTATTCTGATGAGAATCAAGTAGAACATCAAGTAGTGCTGACTAGTGTGGACACAGTTAGCCTACCTGGACACAGCAATTCTCGAGAAGCTGTGTTTTAAGCCTTGGTTGGGTGTACAATGTGAAGGTGATGTGGTTAGAAGGGCCTCTGACGCCCACATTTAGAAGAATAGTGGTACCAGGGGAAGGCCCTTTTTGTACTAGCATTGCCCTTGGATAGTGGATAAAGTGAGTTATATATTTACTAAAAGTTTGCAATAACGTCTTTCAAAATGTAACCGCCTGTCCGGGGCTGAATTAATTTTTGATTGCTAGCCATACCTCATCACCAATTATAGCTCATTACAGTGGTATTCTTGTTCATTCCCAATTTCAACAAAAGTTGGAAAAATATGTAATAAAAAATAAACAAATAACAGAGAACAGTCATTTGTAGATTCCCTTTTACTTCTACTTACTAGACAACCAAAATACATGTGCCATGTGTTACGATAGCGGATGGTGTTTTTAATTTTGGACCCAAATATGCGGGATAGGTGTACCCCACGATGTATAACAAGAATGGGGAAATAATGAGAAACAACCAAAAGGGGGTATAAGGGTGGAGCGTAAAAACTCCTAACAAAACAAAACCGAAAGAATAAAGTTGGCACGCCAAGGTTGCTCCCCGAATGGGAGCAACGCGCGAACTTGTCGCGAGAGGACGCCACAGCATCAGTCGGGGCAGAGCTGTAGAAAGCACAGCTTGCAGGACGTCACTGATGGTTTGAGGCACGGAGGTGATCCGAACGCCAGGGGGCGAAAGTGAGCTCGAAAGTGCATGCAAGAATAAAAAAACAAGACCGGGATACGTTTTACAGAGTGCGTCTTTACCCGGTGGTTAGTCCGACTTAATAGAGCGCAAGAGCACCGGACAGTGTCCTTTTACACAAAGACCGAGTTGTTGCCGTATTGAGTGAAAAAGGGCGCGAAAGCGCCAGAGGGCGAGCGTAAGCTCTGACGCTCATGGAGCGCGAGGGAGAAGGATAAAAGGCGGAAGGGGCTGTAGCACCAGAAGGGCGCACATACAAGCCCATAAGCGCCATTATAGTGTGAGTGTGTACCACACATAGTAGGCGCAAAGCGCCAACGTGCAAAAATAAACTAAAGGACGCGACAAACGTGAATGCAAATAAATCGCGAGCGGCACCGAAGCGCAAGAGGGCGAGCGCGAACCCCAAAACAAAGAAGTCAGACCAGGAGTGTCCCATTCAGAACCTTCTCCCGGCTGAAGGGAGGCTAAGTAGGCCGCGAGGACCGAACGCGTGTGGCCGCGGATCGAGCGAGGAGTGCGCGAGTACGGAATGGGAAAACCCTCAAAAGTGCCCCTAAATAAATAAATACCTCCGGGGGTTACCTGCCCATACCGATCCTCCGGCTCTTAATGCCCTCGGATCTTACCAGCTATCTCTGGGGCGCACGGTAGGACGCATGGGCGCCATTGGTCAAACGCGCGCACCCCACGGAGATGGAACCCTGGTAGAACCACGATGACCCGGCTCCGAACACCGCTTAACACCACGCCTTTATAGGACATGGCTCAGCTGTTCAGGATCGGGACATAATGAGATAGAGGATATAAATGCCGCCTCACCGATAGTTCTGTAATGGCGACCGGCGAGGACGATCGAACGATCCGAGGGAAGTTAGGAACCCTATCAATTTTGGGTGGAAGGAAACATAAAATTGCACTTATTTGTGAACTATAACAACTACTGTACTTTGGGTTTGCTTGAAATGTCTTCCAAGCAAGCCTTGGTGTAGATCAGTACAGCTAAAAAGATGCGTATCTGATTCAATTTCTGCATAATCATAAAAAGCCGGTCTGTCTGAGCTTTCACTGTGTGACATTCACTCTCTTTGAATGTTTCCTACCTTGCTAACTGTGTTATTTATTCCAATGCTTAGCTCATTATCGCTTTTGGATTTTTGGTCAATAACGAATTTACTTTTTTAATCATAGTTTGTA
The DNA here is from genome assembly GCA_033117975.1 of Parotocinclus spilosoma. Classification (NCBI taxonomy): domain Eukaryota; kingdom Metazoa; phylum Chordata; class Actinopteri; order Siluriformes; family Loricariidae; genus Parotocinclus; species Parotocinclus spilosoma. Next base: position 4,239 of record JAVSBV010172655.1, on the reverse strand, counting down.
AATGCTATAGATTGTTAAACAAAATGATTAACTTTGCAACCCTAAAAATATCAATTTGTGCATATAGCTATTTATAATGTATTAACATTATAAATAACATTTAAAAAATAAATTTTAGATTTTAAAGTTATGTAATATTGAGAATACTGTGCTTTTTAAATATCATCATCATTTCCATTTTCATACCCATTTAACAAAATTGAGGGTCAGATAAAGCCAGGCCTAAATTTCATCACAGGCTAGAATCAACCCTAGACAGTGTGGCAAACGTTTAAAAAATATATATATTTCTCTATTTTTTTACTATTTTTATGTAGTAGTGTTATGTGATTTGGTTATGGTTTCAATAATAAAATCATGCCATTTCTATGCCATAAGATAATGAGCAGTAATTTGAATATAATGTTTATTACACTGTACTTACTTTGTATATTCCACTAAACCACTATGCTGGGCTGTCTCGTTGGGCTGGCCTGACCACCACCTGTGTGGAGCTGCATGTTCACGCTGTGTCCTTGTGAGCTTCCTCCAGGTACGCTATGCTAAGTTCCTCCAAAAATTCCAAAGGCATATGTTAAAACACTCTGTTGGTAAAAAAAATGTCCTATACTGAGTCAGTGAGTGTGTGTGTGTGTGTGTGTGTCTGTCTGTCTGTATGTGTTTGTTTGTGTAAGTTTGGCATTAAACTATGTGACCAAATGAACTGTGACTATGAAATTGATTAAGCATGTATGAACCGAATGAATGAATAAATGAATGAATGAATTTATTAATTAATTCATTAATATACTATTATTTCCCCATGCGTAAGTGACAAAGGACACAAAGTGTCATGTTCTTAAATAACTCTGACTGCATTACAAGGTACATACTGGTATCTTTATAGATTATTACATGAACAAATAGTTTGTCTATATAGACAAATATTGCTAAGTATCTTTTTTTCTTTCTTGGATTACCAACTCTGGGAATCCAGTACTGCTATCCATCTCTCTGGTGAAGTGCAGAGCCATGGCTTCCCCAATAACAACCTCTGCTGTAGTGAAGACTTCCAGGTCACCTAGGACATGACCTCCGATCGTCTAGGCCCGCTTTATCTGCCAGGCAGAGGTGCAGATGAGCATCTGGGTTCAACGTGCCTACCATGGATACAATCTCAAAATGTCCATTCAGCTGAATCACCTATACACACACACACACACACACTTATTTATAAAATGTAAAGCCCCCCCTGAAATTAAACCTGTGTATTTGTCTTCTTAAGAAACGGTAATTATTTAAAGAACGATGAGTGACCTGTATAATATGCATATACAAATACATTACATTAACTGTATGATATTAGTCTAGACACATCGGATAATTAATTACTAACTAATCTACATACTACATTAAAAGACATCCTGAAACTGGTGTGTCACCCCAAAATTTTCAATGGCCCCATCTGGTCAGCCATATGAAAAATTTCTGTGGGTAGTTATAAGTAATAAGTATAAGTAATCCACTCCTGGATAGGGGATATTTCATTATGGGATTTTATTTTGAAGTATCCAACAATGTTTGTGAGTAGTACAAGTATATATAAAGTACGTATTTTGCATATGCTTTAATATGCAAAAATATTGGGAAAATATAGAATTTTAGCAATGCAATTGATGAGATATGTTATGTTTACTTGATTGGTGTTATCTGCCGTTGCATTGGCCAGCCGTAGTGTTGCTTTTGTCAAGCTGCCCACACAAGTGACAATAAATGGAGCTTTGAGCCTCTGGTCCTCCACAAATGCCCGCAGATAGGAGAGTAGCTCCTGTCCTGGACCCACCCGCAGAGCAAACACTTGCAGAGATGAACCTGACAAGGCCTATATACAGATATTTACACAGTACATGCGGTTAGATAAAACAAAATAGGTTTCTATTAAATGTTCAGGTACAGTGGGTATTTTTGGGTATAAGGAAACAGAGAAATTGCGCTTAGTTGTGAACTGGAACAACTTCTCTGAGATTGCACGAGAAGTCTTGGTCTGCTTTTGAGAAAGCCTTTTGAGTCAATTTCTGCATTTCTGCATCATTAAAACCAACACGGTCTATCTGATCCTTCAATATATGACATTCACTCATCCTGAATCCTTCTTACCTGGCTTGTTGCCTTATTGCGCATAATAGTGCATTATAGCTTGCTCTTGACTCTTTAATGTGAGCTCTTGACCCTTGTTTGTGTATGCACGAGCAGGTGTGTATAAACCAAGCATTTATGGGCTGTTGAAGACAGAGAAAGTCGAGCATTCAGTAACATGACAAGATGCTCTTTGGAATATTGTGAATAATATTGTGGATAATATGGATGTAAATGTAAATTACCACACTTCACATTTACCCAGCTTTTTTACGCTGCAGATTTTCTTTCTGTATAAAATGATAAATGACAGCACACAGATGCAATTTCTAAAGAAAAATACCAGAGGCACAGCTTGCACCTAGCTCTATTCTCTCACTAGCTTTAGCTTTGTGGCATGGCCACACACATATCAATCACTTATTCAAACTCATTTAAATTGTACTTTATTACAGCCTCGATGAAAGCCTTTAATAGTTAGTGCAAAGGCTCCGATTTGCAACTCACCCACTCAGGTTGCAATAAACACACAAGATGGTATATCATACATTACTGTGAGTCACTGAATGCAGACAAAAAGACACTCTTATGCTAAATCCTGAGCATGTATGGTACGACACAGTTTGAGCCCAAATTCAAACAGAAAATCAAGCCACAAGCTAAATGTTGGGACAAAAGAGTAAAACTTCTAATGTCTAAAAAACTAGCTAAAATTACTTGCATAAGAGGACACACCCACACACATACACACACACGCTGCATGTATGGGCATAAATAAGGTGTTAATATATTCTGACAGCGCTCTGCCTCCACAAGGTTCAGATGCAAAAACACGGGACACAATGGCAGTTTTAACATGTATTATTTTGTCCTTAATTGGTCTCTGTTGAAGTGCATCTTCACCACATCCTGTTCATTACAGCCACAAACTCTACAGAGTGGGCCAAACACCTCCAAATAAGCACTCACATTACTGCAAGGTTGAAGTGAAACAGAAATATTTTCCACGGTTATAATGTGAGTACATTTGAAGTGATGGTTTAAGTACAATTTAGGGCTATTTAACATAGTAAAAGCAAAGAATAAAATTTGCTGAAACATAGCACAGTATGTCCATGCATAATCCAGGGTTAAGACTGCATAGCACACAGAAATGACATGAATTGAGCACATTACATAAATAAATAATACAGGATTAATAGTACTTATGTATACATTTTTCTCCATGAGGCATAATAACATAGGATAAACAAGCTTACCATTGTCTTTGGGTAGAATAATCATCTACTGCCTTCACTCTAAGGGTAAGTTAAGCATAGTAAAAGAAGGGGTAAAGTTCAAAACTTGGATATTTTATCTGCAGACCGGGTTGCACAATCATCCACATTCTTTTTGAAGAGAAGAGGTTTCATTCTTGTAATCCTGCCATGTGCACTATTGGTGTTCAGTTTTCTCCCTGATTGTGGGCTCATGAATATGAACATGTGTGAAAATCAGAATATATAGTAGTTCTCAGTTTTGAATATTTGTTTTCAAACACTATTGTCTTCTCAAATACAGAGATCAAAATCTTCAGACAAAGTAAGCCTTAATCCTAGACCGTAAATCCTCTCAATCCATTTCCCAATCCATGTTTTCTTGGAGGCTTGCTGTGAATGAGTAATTAATTAAATTAGCCCAACTGTTCCCTATATGTGTAACAATAAAGATGTAGAATCAAGCTTTTTATGGCTATATGCGAACCTCCTGCACCATGCCCTTGTAGTTTCTTTAACCCATCCACTGCAATTAAATATCTGGCTATTGAATACAGTCAAATCCGGTTAATTGGACCAGCCGCTTATTTGGACCAAATCTTAAAGTACCGAAACAAATCCTATTATATATGTGTAATGTTATTCGCTTAATCAGACCAAAGAACGTAAGAGCGAATAAGAAAAAGAAGCCACAAGTCGCAACTTCAAACAGCAAATTGGGTCAGCGAGATATGGGAGGATTTTTGGATCCCCGGGAGAATTTATGCTTTTATCAAAGGTCAGGAAATCCGAAAAGTTGTTTTGACAAGAGCAAAACCAGCGGGAGGTGACCACGCCCACCACTTTCTTGATTCTGTTCAAGTGCAGT
>JAVSBV010172644.1:0-13739 GCA_033117975.1 Parotocinclus spilosoma | reverse complement strand
GAACAATTGCTATGATTTCTGTATTTTGGTATTTTTCACTAATAAGCATTTTGCAGGGCTTTTTAGGGGAATAAACATGTAATTAAGAATTTTTGCATGAGACTATGCAGTCTTCAACAGAGAGCAGCTTTAGTGCATGAAACCCTGTCTGGGCTGTCAAGTGCATTAATTAGAAAACGTCTGTTGCTTAGAACATACACACGCAAAAATCAAAGAGGGTGCTTTTGCAATTTGTTACAAGCTACACATAGCAGCTAAAACACAATCCAGTGGGGCATAGCAGCATCTGGGAGCAGTGGAAAAAATCTACAGCTTGAGACGAGACCTTCTAGCATCCATCTGTCATTTCCACCTAGTGGATCATGCAGTTCTGGTAACACCATAAAAATACTTCTCATAAGATCCCCGTTGTAAGAGCTTTTTAACACAGATGGTGCACATTACAGATAATTCATCCCTCAATGTCCCTCTCTTAAGGAAAAAAAAGCATAATTCGCATCCAGCCAAAGTTAGAATGCAGTGCTGAAGAAGCTAGAAGGACTAGACACCATGAAGTGGTCATCATTATTTAAAACAAAGATTACTGTCCATCACTGTTCACCAAATTACACTGCACAGCTTGTGGAATTGTGCAGATACCAGATGGGCAGATGTCATTGCATCTTGAGTTAAAGGAGACTTTGCCAAAAAAGACTTCTGGCAGAATGAGCTTCCAGATGGGGTTCAAGTGAAGGACCGTGCTCAACTCATAGCAGTTTACATTTTACTGTTGTTATTATATTGTTTTCAGTTTGCTGGCTTTATGAATAAGCACACATGAATGGGGCAGATGGTTCTCATTAAAGAGGCCATAATATATATATTTTTTTCATTTCTTTTAACATCAAAATTTGACTGTATCATCTTGGGAAAATCATTTATATCATATACCAGGTTCTGTAAAAGTTTCCTTTAAATTGGCCATAATGCTCAGTGCTGAGGGAACAGTTTTATATAAACGTTTGGGAACCTTTTGAGAAATGAAAGCTTTGTAGCAAGCTTTTTTTTTTTTTTTTTTTTTTTTTACAAATTTATTGGATAAAGTAAACCATATTGGAATTATGTACCCTTGATTTGTATGGCTTTGTTATTAAGACCTGATTTCTCAACATAAGGTTGGGAGAAGGTATAAATCCTGGCTCTGCTAAGCCAAGTTCGGCCCTTGAGCATGACCTGCAACTGCACAACTCAATTTGAAATCACTCTGGGTAATGGCATCTTCGAAATTCAATAAATGTAAATGTAATGTAAGTCTAATCAATCTTGCTTGTCTCGCTTGCTTACATTTAAAATGTCTATGTGGCCATATTTGGATAACAGTAAAGCCTTTGCTTCCTCCACTTTGCGTCACCTTCAGAGATCACTGCAGTATAGTGAAGCTTTTGGTTGCCAATGAAATAAACATTAAAAAAGTAATTCAGCAAAATCCTTTGACCTCCACATTCACTTACAAATTGTTGGCACCCTATGTGGTTCAGTCCTGCACTGTGTGGAGTTTGCATGTCCACATGAGTCCAAATATTTGCATTAGTTTATCTGATTACACTAAACTGGTCCAATCTGAGTATGTGTGATATAACTCTGTGGCTGTATAAATAGCCATTGATGCTTAAATTAAGGATAAATACACCACATTATCAAACAAAAGCACCCACTGTGGAGAGGAATATTATTATTCATGGGATTTTTTTCACATGCTATTGACAGAATGCTGGTAGCTTTAAACTGTATAGCAGATGGCTCCCAGTACAAGCAGGCCTGTTTAAAACCACATGATGTGAAGACCATGAAGTGATGAATTATAAAGAAATTGCATTTGTGGTTAAAATGCTTTATGACCTTAAGTCCAGGGTGTAAAGCACTTTAAGAGACATTTGTGTATAAAACAAAAACTCAGATCTAAATGTTAAAGCGAGTTCATGTATGTGATTAATAAGCAAGTTAAGACTGTTTTTCTATACTGTTAAAGATCCAAACGTGTCTGTGTATGTGAGAAGTATTGTTATGTTTCTGAATGCTGGATACCGCTGGGGTGTCTGATGGTACCTGCGACCTCAGGCAGCAGCATCAATCAGCAGGAGGATTTTCTGTGACACCACTATGACTCATGGGAATATTGTCAGGCATTGAACAGGCATAACCTCTAATGTATGCAAACATGTCAAAAAGGAAATGCACATTATTACCAAAGTGTGGAATACATTTGAATAAACTGACATGTTGTGTAGATGGAAGGAATTATGGATGAATTGATGATAAGATGGATTGGTGGAATACGGTGGCAGGGTGGATGTCTATTGGGTATGATGGAAGTATAAATAGATGTATTTGGATGGAGAGGTGAATGCCTGGGTAGATGGGTGAAAGGATGATAGGATATATAGCATAATGGATCGATTCTTTTTTTGTTTTTTATGAATGAATGGATGAATTGATCAGTTCACCATTGAGTGGATGGATGATGCTTAGAGGATGGTTGGTACTACAGTGGTAAATTAAATGAATGAGAGAGAGAGAAGGTATAACAATTATGAATGGATGTAAGGATGGATTGTTGGTTTTATGTATATATGAATACAAAAGTATGGATGGCTGGATGGAGAGATGGATGGATGAATGGATGCATGCATGAATGGACGGATTAATGTATGGCAGGACAATGGGTAGATGGATGGAATAATGTACTGTTTAATGGATAGGTGGATGTATATAGTTAACTGTACAACTGTCAGCGAGAAGAACAGAATGACCAAAGTACACAAAAGCTACACTCAGTTCATTTGCTCAGATGTTTAAGAGACTGAGTCTCAAATGATGCCAATTTCGTACTTAGAGCAGTAGTTTTGCAATTGATGGTTAAATAAGCAGTAATATAAAAAATTCTTGACTATAAATAATAAGTTATAAGTAATCCTCATAATTAGTAAGAGGATTTGCCGTTTCATGCCCAACATGGTGCATTACATCAGGTGGAGGAAAAAATTTGTTCAAGACCAACAAATGTATGATATATGCACTTGACTTGAGCGTGGACAGGAGCTTGGCAGATAAAAATAATAAAAATACATATAAAAAAAAAGCTAGATGATCTCTATTCGTATCCCATTCCTTAAGTAGTTGAGTAAGAGATAGGACATTTTGTTAAACATAACATTGGGATGGTGAATAATATGAAGCAATGAAGGAATTTAAAATGAATTTCACCCCTGATTATATTGGATATAAACTATTCCACAAAAATATAAATTAGGAAAACAGCATTTCTGAAAGAAGCTATTCGTTAAGCAAACAGGAAGCTACGTGAAAGGGTTATGGTTAGATGGAGGGACGTCTGCATGGACAATGGGACTGTGGTAGCCTAGTGGTTAAGGTACTGGTCTATGGACCCAGAAGGTCCAGGGTTTCAAATCCTCACAACTCTGGCACAGTTGGGCCCCTGAGCAAGGCCCTTAACCCACCATTGCTAGGATTGTAAGACTGTATTAATTGTAAGTCGCTCTGGATAAGGGCATCTGCTAAATGTTATAAATGTAAATGTACATGTACAGTGGTTAAATGATGGACTGATGGATGAACGAATACAATGATGTACAGTTGGATGATTAGATGGATAAATGGATATATTCATGATTGTTGGGTGGATAGATTGTAAAAGTTTTACTTTAGAATGAGGACTGTGGTCTGCAGATACACTACATGCTTTCTCGTTAGAACGCACTCATATTGTTCATATCCCTCAAGGGAGAGATGAACAAATAACACAGAATCGTGTTGCAATACATTTTGTTATTATTGTATTTGGTGAAGCATGACTGTAGAAAGACAGTCTGTAGAGACAGTCTGTCTGGTTTAATGTGACAATTAGCGCTGAGATATTCACTATGGGAAATCAGCAAATTATATAAACTGCACTATAAATCAGAAAAAGTACAGCAAATAAATCAGTAATCACAAAATTGCTCATTTTATATTATAGTGAAGGTGATCTCTTGATGTGACCACAGTCCATCACAGAGCCCCCTATCCACATCACCCGACATTCAGATTTTAAATCCAGCCATGGCTTTGAGCCCAGGTCATCAGGGACTGGCCCCGGTTCCACAACGCACCTCAAGTTCCACTTAAGTATGACACTCAAGGTTGGATTGTTTTAGCTGAGGAAATTTAGGGTGTTGCACATTATGGGTTAAAATATTTCCTTAGCTATAGATATGTGTTAAATGTTATGTGTTACTGAAAACGGTTTTCCAGTATTAAAGTCTACAGTTTCCATGAAAACCATTTGTTTACTAGTGCTGTTGGGGATTATCACGTCCTTTATTAGCGGATCATTTCACAACTCTGAGAAAGAGAAGAGAAAAAGACAAACTGGCCAGAATACAAAAAGATTATTCTACTAGGGGAATACTATAAAAAAGGATGTATTAAAAAGCAAATTCGATGAGTAAGAGAGAGAGGCGGGGGTGCAAAATAAAAGCTGTACTACAGCTGATGTAGCTAAACAGTATGCTTCATTAAAAATGGTTCCAAATACATTTAAATATTCAGTATTATATTTATTTCACTACCTTTTCTCCTCCTGAATGAACCCACAGCCCGAGAGCTGGTAAGACTAATAGGTGCACAAAAGTTTTACAATGAATTACAATGCAACAGGAATAGCCTGTGATAGCTATGGTAAGTAGAGCGATCCAACTCTAGATACGGCAACAAATTACAGAGAGACTGCTGGTCAAATGTTCAATTTAAAATGATCTGCTCATCATTCCAGTGGCTTCTCCTGATCATGAAACAAAAGCGTGTTTCCACATATCTCCATAAACTCTGCCTTGGTGTGGCTAAGGTGTGTTTTTCAGAGGTTCCTTAAGTTATTCTCCCTAATTTGGTTGCTAATTTGTTTTGTGCAACAGTTTAACGAACTTCAGGGGTTCCTTAAGGGAAATATCGACTTAAGAAAAACACCTTAAGTGAGCATTTTTAAGGAAACTCTAAGGAGACACTTCAGTTGTTTTGAGCAACAGACCTTATCGTAAGGTTTTCTAGGGAAAATATTAACTTTAGATGCTTTGGTCTTTCCAACAACCACCTTCGAACTCGGAGTCACATGAGCGGAGTGGATATGTAAACATCCTTCTTTACAAAATAAATCTCAAATTATCAGATGAAAGTGAACAGGCATAACAAACAATTAAGACATAGTTGTTGTAGTCAACATTGCATTTATCAGTCGCCCCTTTCCAGAGATTTCTACTAAATCTTATATTATCGGATGAACATAAATGAAAACAAAAAACATGTTTAGTCAACATTGCAGTAATCAGTTGCTTATTTTCAGAGATTTCTAGTAGTTTCAAGTATAGAAGAACATGTTTGGGAGTGGGGGTTACATCTGTGTTAAAAGTCATTAGGCTAAAACAGGGAACGCAAGGATTTTCAGGCAGAACAAACTATAACTGCATCTGATAAATTATAAAAGATATGTAAGAGCTCCTCCAGGCCAGCGTTGTTTAGAGGTTATAGTGTTTAACTAACATAATCTGAGCTGTGTAAATAATCATGATGAGGCCGTAGTTCCATACTGTGTGTAATTGCTTGTTCCTCGGATGTCTTTACTTAAGAATCTACTGAGGAGGGAGGAAAAAAATCAAAATAAATCTTTATTTTTCAGCACTTCTCAATTTCTCGAGGACTATGTGGAATCAATACAAGGAAGGAGGAAGAAATACAAATTTTTTTTTATTTAAAAATAAAATTGATTTAACCTACAATTAAATTAAAGCGAATCAAAAAAAAAATTTAAAAAACAGAAGAAAACTGTTGGCTCTCCACCAGAGGGTGGAAAATGCTAAAAAAATAAAACCATTATATATAACCCTTGGTGCTGCGGTGGATCCGAGAAATACCCCCCCAAAAAAAGATTTTTTGTATTCTTGAAATATGATCGTCAGCGGATCCGAGAAACAAGCAATAAAAAAGTCCGGCCTAATGTTGTGACTGTAGGACTTCGAAGCCAGCCAGCTTGCTCTTGTCAGGAAATATTTTTAGCTGGCTGAGTTGGTGACCTGGCTGTCTGAATGCAGAAATCATCAAGGTCACTGTGCTACATTAGACACAGACAGTAGGATGAGTCTTTTATAAGCTGTAACAATACATCCTTACATGACCTCCTCTCCAAATACCACGCAACATTCTGTTTGCTTCCAATGGTGGCTGTGTGTCTCCTTTCTCAAGCAGGTATGATATAAATAAATGGACTTTGGCCGTGTGTTTAATGTACGTGTTAACTGTAGGAAGAAGGTACCGCGTTGCCAACTGTCCGAATGAATTCTTTATTAGGCGTGTATTGATTTCTGCAGGTCAGTGCAATAAAGGTCGCATGTAGAACGCCACACTATCTTATCCAAACAATCTCTTTCCTGCACACTTTCATCTCGCCAGGTTTCAGGCCTAATGTGACATTTTAATTCTCCAAGCAGCAAGTCACACCAGCCATTTCAAGACTGCTTGAAATGAAGTGAGAACAGATAGCACAAGAGTGAGTCATGGTGAGAGCCCATGCTTTCATTTCCTCTGCTTCATTTTAAGCAAAAGCAAAAGAAATGAAAAGTGCTGAATTAATTATGTGGATTGATTACATTTTGGACAGTGTCTATTGGAAATGATATGTGGCAAAGCATAATAACGAAGATTACGAAGATACTTTCCAATATGTAATACAGTCGAATCCGGTTAATAGGACCACCGGTTAATGGGACCAGCCGCTTATTCGGACTAAATTCTAAAGTACCAAAACAAATCCTATTATATACGTGTAATGTTATTCGCTTATTTGGACCAAAATTCCGCTTAATCGGATCAAAGCACGTGAGAGCGAATAAGAAAAAGGAGATACAAGTCGCCACCTAGCGGATGCAAAAGCGGATCAGCGAGAAATGGGATGATTTTTGTGCTCTCTGGGAGAATTTATGCTTTTATTAAAGGTCAGGAAAACCAAAAAGTTGCGTTGACAGGAGCAAAACCAGCGGGAGGTGACCACGCCCACTACTTTCTTGATTTTGTTCAAGTGCACTCTGTCAAAAGAATGCGTCAGATCACACTGGATATGTTCTTCAAACGTTGACTGGAATTTCGTAAGAAATAGTTTTTTACAGTATTATGCTTTGCATGCTGAGTACCTATACATGCGAAAAACGTCCCCATCTTGTAACATAGAGCATGTTCGTTTAATCGGGCCAGCCGGTTATTGGGACCAAAACGATCGCGTTCCGATGTGGTCCGATTAACCGGATCCGACTGTAATTGACACTTTTGTCAGCACTCATTTATACTTCTTTATAGCCTATGGATAACTTATACTGCTTTTAGCCTATGGGTAATTTGGTAATTGCCACAGCCTAGCAGTTGAAGTTAAAGCTTGGTGGAGATCAGAAACAATTCTCACAACTGTAATAAATGCTAAGAAGGATTCTACCCATACTGACGGTGTCTGTCACTGTAAACCTAATGACTCCTAACTAGATTAACTAATGTTACCTGTGTCACAGCTGCACTGGTTTGTTTTAATGTTTGATAAGACTCAATAGACATGATAGACTCAAGACTTAAATGTGGCTTAACTGAACCCTCTCCTCAAGGCACAAAGAAGACACAAGACTCTTCTATGTACTGACCCAAAATAATTGACTGTGGTGACCACTGAAGATCCACTTATCTACGACTTCACCTAACAGAGTTTTAGACGTGATATAACTGTAGTTGTGCTAGCATGAGGAAATGTCTGCTGACACACCATTCATTTACATATGAACAGCCGCCTAATGACCCCCTGTACGTCATAGGACTCTTCAAAGAACACTTCATGGAGTCTGAATCTGTTTCTGTTTTGCCTGTGCACTTCTCTGTTTCACCTGGTTTGACCTGATTTCTCAAACTCTGGATCAGCTCTTACCCCCCAAGCTTTGTGGGTGTTAACATGAGGGTGTGTGTGTGGTAATTATGTTAAATAAACCCTCCGTTGTGGTTCCGAGCCTGTAATTGGGTGGTTTTAAGCTATTTTTGGGCCCAAGCCATAACCCCCTAATTCTTTGGAAGGAGGGTGGAAGTGTCCAGAATTAACCCAGTAAATCTAGTGTAAAAGACAAAGCTCATCTGCAAGTCATGGATGCAGGCACGTGAGAAATGTGAAAATATAAAGAATATTTAAGTAATTGAAATCAAATGGTAGTAGCCACTGTAGTGTTGTTGTACATGCCTATGAGTCCTGCAGCTATATTCATTAATTCATTATCTTTCTGAGTCATTATCTATCATTATCTTTCTCAGTAGTAGTTATGTCACTCAAGGGCAGTGTTGCTGTGCTAATTTTATTCTTTGTTTAGCACAATAGCTAGCATAGACCAAGTGTCTAGTCATTGAAGTTTATCTATCCTGCTCAATAAACTAAAGTTTAGCTTTTTCAGTTAATTATTTTTCATTATTACTCAATCACTCAGACACATTATAAAGCTACGTGGCACTCTTCAGGCACACTTGAGTGTGTGTCTATTAACTCGTTGTTGTGGACAGGCAACCTGTACTCACCGATTCTACCAAAATTAATGAATAATACATTTTACTTTGGTAAAACAATGTACTGTCACATTTTAAATCACTTTTAGGGATAGCCAGGCTTCTCATTTTGTCTTAGATCATTCGCCTGCTTTTCACGGATAAGATAAAACTGTTATTGTGTCTCCCAAAATGACACTTTCTGCTGCTGGTTTAAAATGTGAACAGGCAGAAGGTTCCTAAAGGAATTAATTATTAAATTCAGGTGATAGTGTCATAGCGAAGGAGAAGAGACACATTATTGCAGTTAATCCTTTAACATTTAATGTGATTTAAACACATTATACATCATATCAGCTGGGATTCCTTGTGGATCCAGTCAGATTATGTGCTTCCCGCTCAAATTTATTTCTTAACAAGTAGATTTACATAACAGCCACCTTGTTTTGTCTGTGTTAAAATGCTGCCAAGAAAAAAAATCTGAAGCTCAAAGGACAAGCCAGGAAAAGAAATACTTCACCGTGATTCAGGATGAAAAGGATGAAAGGCAATGCGTCTATATATGTGATTATTTGGAGCCTCCTTCCTGCCTTCGAGCCACTCAAGTACGTGCAACGCATTTTTTCAGACAAACCCTTTCTGATGCACTTGGTTCCCCTAGAGAGATCACTCTGCATGAAGTTAATTGAATCGGGATCTCTTACCATACAGCAAATGACAATGTATAGGTTAAGCAGATTTAATTACAGGTCAGTTGTCATTTACAACAGCAAAGCTTTAATTCAAATGGAAATAAAGACGATAAACTGGTTCTCAAAAGAACTAAAACTTGAAAGGAGAAACAAGGGAGTTCGGAGCTGAACGACTGTGAGATAAAGGAAGGATAAGCATTATGGCTGTGTGTTGTGTCTCTGATCACCAAATATACAAAACCAAGACAGTACAACATGTGACCGTTGTTAAATTCAGATACAGTGTTTCTTTCCCTACGTCTGTGCTATAGAAGTGAGACAATATTCTCAGTGTATTTTCCCTTGCAAAAAGGCGCGACTCAAAATGCACAGTATTCGCAGTTCTGATTAAGTAGCGCTGCAAAAAGCATTGGCAAGGTCAGACTGGCAATGGTAGATTGGACAAAAGTGGACCCTCATTACCTGCATTTATAATAAAGGCAATGCAAGGCTAGAAAAATGCTAGAAAGCTAGAAAATGTATGTAGCACCTTTCAGAAACCTTCGTAAATCAGAATAAAGGTGTTTGTACTAACTATAGTTAACTATCTGTGTTAGTTATAACACCCTCGTACCATATCTATGGTCTCAAAAAATGTTTTCTTGTTAACAATCTTGAATAATGTTCCATTATTCTCATACAAACATATTATCTGTTATGGTGTGTTTTCTACTAAATTTACAAAAGTCATTTGTGTTCTTCCTAGTACACCAAACCTCATGTAGTACAATTAAGCAATAGCCTAAGAACATAATCCAAGCAGAACTAGCTGGGATCTGATGTAGAAAAGATCAACAAACACACAAGCAAAGCGTTTTTCTTTTTTGCATTTTTAGTCTTCACTTAGGTGCAGGGGTGAGTTGAGGTGAGCTGAGGGAAAAGGTGACTTTTTAGTCACCGCTTGAAGACAGCAAGAGACCAGAACATTTTATGGAAGTTCATTCCACCACCGAGGCGCCAGGACAGAGAAGAGTCTCGTCTTCATTTCATCATATATGGAAGATCTAGTCGAGTCAAGGTTGTGTCTTTCTGAGTACGAGGTACAGAGCGTGGTTTAATTTGAGCCGTTAAGTAAGATGGTGCTGGTCCATTTTTTGGTTTGTAATTGAGAATCAGGGTTATGAATCTGATATGGGCAGCTAAAGGGAGCCAGTGCAGTGAACGCAGTTGTGGGGTGACATGAGAAAACTTGATTGAAATTGAAAACCAGATGAGCTGCTGCATATAAATGAGTTGCCGGGGTCTGATTGTACGGATTGGAAGACCAGCAGTAATCTAGGTTAGATAAAACAATAGACATTATAAGCACCTGGGTGGCACTGGGTCAGTTTGGAAATATGAGCAGAAAACTGACAACGTGATGGACTGTGGATAAGCCTAGTGGATAACATACTGGACTATGGACTATGGGCCAGATGGTTCAGGGTTCAAACCCCACCTGCCACTGTTGGGTCCTTGAGCAAGACCCATAACCCACAATTGCTTGGACTATAAGACTGTATCAATTGTAAGTCGCTCTGGATTAGAGCATCTGCTAAATGCTGTAAATGTAAATGATGGATAAGTTCAATAGGAGATGGTAATAAAAATATATTGAGGCCACAAAAGAAGATATTGTTACGCCTACTGGCTGCGTCGTTCACGCAGCCGCGTCGTGCCGTCATTGGAGCCAGCTGGGACTCGTTAGCGCCGTATTTAAGTACGTGTTCAACGTTGTATGGGCGCTAAGCTTTGACTTTACGTTTGGTTCGTTCCCTGTGTGTGTTACGTTTTGGTTTGTATTCCTACCCCGTTTGGTTAATTTCTGTTGTTACATTAAACCTGCTGCCTGGACTGCGCCTCGCATCCTTGTCTCCGCGTTATTGCGCCCCCTCTCGTGACAGGTATGAACAGAAACAAGCATTAAATATTGTGTGTTTGTTGGCAATCTGATCAAGTAAGCTAAGTGAACAGAAACAAAATATTTTTTGTTCTTATGTTACAGAAGAGTTGTGTAATAAAGATAATCTAGTAATGAAACTAACAGTAATTACAACTGTGATGTGAATTATAAGTCGCAGCAGTAACATTCTGAATCAGAACTACACACCTGTAAGGCAACTCAGATCTTCATCTTCATTGTGTCTTTTACAGCCTTCCGAGTCATTCCAAAGCCAGATGTTGATGTTTCAGTTGACAATTTGCTTCTCACACCTCATCTGGTGGCACAGTAGAGCTACAACACAATCTGAAGGCATACGCAGGGTCAATTGGTGTCTCGAATGAATGTCTATGTAACAAGTCATCATGTTTTTATGTGTTGTTTGAGTTGTGAGTTGGTTGTACACATTTATCATACATTTACAATCACAAGGCCATGTTGATTCCTGAGATGCTTGAGACACTGATGCCTGATCTTCAAAAATAGGTCAAAAATCCAGTCAACAGTTTCAGCCAAAACAGACTTACTTAAAACTGGAATAGGCTTTATTGGATGAGGGATAAAGAGGGTGTGACAATTTCCAAACGGCAGTATGACATCATGGATTTAAAAAGGTTTGGGAGGCTTTGATATAACCAAGAATTGCAGTCGATAAACAGGTGATATATGAAAGCCCTCTAAGCATTAAAGGCAGGCATTCGGTGGCATTACTTCATGAGACTGGAGAAATCCCCATCTGATGGAAGCTCTGGCATGCTGATATTGCTCAATACTATAGTGTTATTAAGTGTAATCTCATTTGGAGGAATAGATTTGCTGGAACAGCTTATGGATCTAAATGAGACCTAGCCGAAGGGGCCTGAACAGAGCCAGTAAGATACAATACAATGCAGACAAAGAAATTAAATTAGAACCCAAACTTCTTCCAAATAAAAGAGATATTTTATTACTTCTCAGAATGGAATAGATTTGTGTTTGTAAAATGCATTTTTGTGTTATTATAATGATTATTATCTTTATTTACAGAGAGTATTCAATTTAAAGGCAAAATACAGTCGATTCTGGTTAATTGGACCATATCGGAACACGATCGTTTTGGTCCTAATAACCGGCTGGTCCGATTAAAAAAACATGCCCTATGTTACAAGACGGGATGTGTTATGTAACATATTAAATGTTTATTAAACCTTTATTGTGCGATTTACACGTATATCGAACGTACAAACAAGAACTACTGTTGCTTACCAACTTTGTGCATTTGCAAACAAGTTTTTCGAAACGGTCTACAACACAATGTATAGGTGTACTGTAAAAAACAAGTTCTTAATCAATTAAAGTCAACGTTTGAAGAACTTATCCAGTGTGATCTGATGCGTTCTCTTGACGGACTGCACATGAACAAAATCAAACAAGTGTTGGGTGTGTTCACCTTCCGCTGGTTTTGCTCTTGACAACACAACTTTTCGGATTTCCTGACCTTTGATAAAAGCATAAATTCTCCCGGGGATCAGAAAAATCCTCCCATATCTCGCTGGCCCACTTTGCAGTGGCTAAGTATCGACTTGTGGCTTCTTTTTTTTATCCGCTCTCACGTTCTTTGGTCCGATTAAGTGGAATTTTGGTCCAAATAAGCGAATAACATTACACGTATATAATAGCATTTGTTTCAATACTTTAGGATTTGATCCGAATAAGTGGCTGGCCCCATTAACAGGTGGTCCAATTAACTAGATTCGACTGTATGTGAGCCTTTCACTATAATGCATAACAAATTAATTCTAAAATTCTCTTAATTACAACAGATTATAAGTAACTTTTGCTGAAATGATAAACATCCAAATGTCGAAATGTTTCCGTTAAGCTTTTTCTTCCCATTTAAATCATAATATATGTAAAACACAAAAATATGAGTTTTCCTTAGGACCTCATGTTCATCATTTCAGCAGTAGAGATTACTTATCTTTATTATTAACTGATAGAAGTGTGGTGTTCTTTGGTTACTGCTTTAGTACATTGAGCCATGTTAAGCTTTTGACTTGTAATAGGTTAAGATGGAAAGAAAAAAAGCTAAATGTAAAAACTATTACTTTTGAAGCTGAAATATAATAAATAAAACGTATTTCATACCTAAACATTTGGCACATTTTTGCCATTTTTACATAAATCTTGCATTCAACAAAAAACAGAATCGATAAAACACAAACAATATCCAACTCTAGTCATGATGCTCCCTCCATGAGTGACAGTTTCTGTGCCAAAGATACCACTGTGAATTTTTCCCATTTATTATCCAATGAATTTGCAAAGAGATCAAATAATATATTTTACAAGAGAGACCTGGCCAAATTAGAAGTACAGACTCACAACATATTCAAATACCACACTGCTCACAAAAATTAGGGGATATTTAATTATGAGAGATTTTTGTTAGGATTCGCTCCTGCTCTCGTTCACCGCGATCGTCACGTGGGGCTTGTTGTGGTTGTCACCCCCACGTGGCG
>JAVSBV010172634.1:0-13740 GCA_033117975.1 Parotocinclus spilosoma | reverse complement strand
TGTGTGTGTGTGTGTGTGTGTGTGTGTGTGTGTGTGTGTGTGTGTGTGTGTGTGTGTGTGTGTGTGTGTGTATATTTATATAATTTTCCATTGTAGTAGTTTCACGTCAGACCATATTTTTAGACTGTAAATAAAAGCAATTACTTCCTTGTTGCACAGGTTTAAAACATCCTCAATCCTTTGTGCACTAAATGTCACAATATGATGTAAACTTTACTTTTAGATTCTGCTCCATGTTGAAATGATTGCATCACGCAATTCCTGAATACTTACATGCTCAGAATCACTTATTCTGCCACATCCTAATGATGGATTCAGATGCAGTGGCTGGCAAGTCAAGTCAAGATTTATTTATATAGCGTTTTTTTACTATAGAGCATCGTCTCAAAGCAGCTTTACGAAATAATATTTTTAAAAACCCAAATTAAGCAAGCCTAGGGCAACAGTGGGAAGGAAAAACTCCCTAAATGTAAGTAAGAATCCTTGGGAGGACCAAGACTCAAAAAGGAACCCATCCTCCTTAGCCTAGATGTTAAGTTTGTGTTAATAGTGTAATTAAGTAAATGATAACGGGTAAATAAAATAATGTAAAAGATATTGGCAAATATTCGTCACAGTGGAGGCAACTGGAGAACACTAAAATCATTTGTCATCTTCATGACACCAACTGACATGATTATTAATTTAAGAAATTTTGTCGTTGGGCTTTGCCCAACATCCTGTATTGTGCATATCTTAGTAAACCTTTGGTGACTCTTGTGCATGAAAATACTAGGTGGACCTAGTATAATAAAAAATATTATCTCAAAATATTATAAAAATATTATCTCAAAATACTTAGATATTTGTACGATATTTATCATTATATGTGATTGCAGACAATATAATAACAAACTTATCATGATACAATAAAGTATTGTCATATTGACCTGCCCTGGTTGAAAAAAATTGTTTTGTTTGTTTATGTAAAGAGGATGTGTTAAAAAACCTTTGGTGTCTGGGGTAAAACAAAGTGATGTTTCTGGAAAAATACATCAAGTTTAATATTGAGTGTTATTATTGATTGATTCACTTTTTGAGTTACATTTACAGCATTTAGCAGACACCCATATCTAAAGCAATTTACAACTGATACAGTCTTACAATCGAAGCGGTTGTGGGTTAACGGTCTTGCTCAAGGACCAATTTGTGGCAGCGGTGGGATTTGAACCCTGTCCAGTACCTTAACCGCTAGGCTACCACATTCCCCAGTTGTTGTATGGTTATGCTTCAGAGAGGTGTCTTAAAAGCATGCATATTATATTTTCAATATTTCAAGACGATGCTCCTGCCTGCATGTAAAGAAGTCACTTGAGGAAAAAGGTTCCGGGTTGAAATTCCATAGAAAATACTTGGTTTTAAATTAAAATGTTCTTCAAGTAATCATCAGTTGTTTGAAGCCATCAAAGCCAAATGTATTTCCATAGTGCTTTTTAGGTTGAAGTAGCTTCACAAAGCTCTAGGTCCAAAGCCCTGACTGAGCAAGCCAATGGTGACAGTGGCAGGGAAAATTTCCCTATGAAAAATGAGATACCTATTTAATCGAAATTAAATGTAGTACTATGTAAACTATGATAAATTACAGAGAATATAATATTAAAGTGTATAATAAAATATAAACTGTAAGTCTATAGAATACAGGACATTACTTTAGTATAATTTCAAGAAAATGAATGCCAATGCTGTGTGAAACACTATTGAACACTACTATTCACACTATTGAAACACTACTTTTTTTTTTTTTTTTTTTTTACAAAAAAAGTCTGCAAGTTTGCCCACACATCTTTAAAAGTTAAAAGGATTTTTGTTTTATAGATTTGTTTTGTTTTTAAGAGTGTTGAAAACTTTTTTTAATGACTTGTTTTCGATTTGTGTGTACACAGGGCCCATTGTGTATGTGCTGGATCTGGCAGACCGACTCATTTCCAAAGCATGCCCATTTGCTGCAGCTGGCATCATGGTGGGCTCCATCTACTGGACTGCAGTCACATATGGAGCTGTTACAGTCATGCAGGTAGGGGTACACATCTCATCACATTCACACATGCATGGTTTATGTTCTGGTTGTGTCAGTACTGAGACTTCATCACTGATGTTGGCGTTTTCTCTGTGCAGGTGGTGGGCCATAAAGAAGGGTTGGATGTGATGGAAAGGGCTGATCCTCTGTTCCTGCTCATCGGTCTGCCCACCATTCCAGTGATGCTCATCCTGGGCAAGATGATTCGCTGGGAGGACTACGTGCTTCGACTCTGGAGGAAGTATTCCAACAAGCTGCAGATCCTCAACAGTATCTTCCCAGGTCAGTAATGGCCTTAGCTTTAAAGACAGCAGCAGTTCATTTTGGTAAGCTGGCATAGAGTTTGCTCAGTTGTTGTGTGCCTCTTGGAAAACCTACCACTCTTCATGTGATGCCAGACTGACTCAATATTGAGATCAGGGCTTAATAAATATTGACCAAACTCAGTTGCAAGGATATTGATGATAATTAAAACAAATGCAAACAAAAGTACAGTTCTTGTATACATTGTCTCCTATGAGTACAAATTGCTTCTATATAAATATTGACTGTAACCCTTGATCCCACTGTCACCATGGAGACAAATTTTTGTTCGGCAACCAGAAGTAGTCAACCAAAGACTTTATTAAAGGGGCAGTAAAGCAATCTGTACTCAGCAGTGTGCAAACAGATGTGTTATGGCATTCTTCCCATAACTAGTGTAAAATATTTCTGTTGTATGTTTACTTTTGGTGATTGATGAGACTTTGGTGCCTAACACCCTGTGAACGTGGTTTGTCACCCCTTTGACCTCTGTCAGGGACTGTGGTAGCCTAGTGGTTAAGGTACTGACCAGAAGGTCCAGAGTTCAAATCCCACTTCGGCCAAGCTGCCACAGTTGGGCCCTTGAGCAATGCCCTCACCCACAATTGCTTGGATTGTAAGATTGTATAAGTTGTAAGTCGCTCTGGATAAGGGCGTCTGCTAAATGTCGTAAATGTCAGTAGGCACGTGCCTTGCTGTTTAGGAGACCTGGCCCAGTCCTCTGGCCATAAATGTTTGGCTGTTGTCAAATTTACCTTACCCTTTTCTTTCCCATCCAACACATTGAAGATTGACTGCTTGCTGACTTGCAGGACTGTGCTGGCCTAGCAGTTATGGTGCTGGACTCTGGACCTGATGGTTCTGGGTTCAAATCCCACATTTGCCAAAGCTGCCATAGTTGGGTCCTTAAGCAAGGCCCTTAACTCACCATTGCTTGAATTGGAAGGCTGTATGAGTTGTAGGTCGCTCTATTATAATAAGGGTGTCTGCTAAATGCCTTAAATGTTGACCACTAAATATATTACATATGTGCATTTGTACTCTGTTGTTTTTTGATCTGTCGGTGGTCATACTGATTTTGACTCATGGCTATGTAGTCTCACTTGCAGAATGACGGCTGCATAAATCAACGTTCTTGGAAGTGCATGATTTGAAGTACCACCATGAGCAAAGCAGTCCTTTAGCTGTTGATGTGATGCAGGACCTGAATTTAAACATGCATGTTTTGTAGGGATTGGTTGCCCGGTTCCCAGAATACCTGCTGAGGCCAGCCCATTGGCTGATCATGTATCGGCGACTAGGATTCTTTGTGGAGCGTTGGTGTTCCCCACCATTGCCACCATTGTGGGAAAGCTCATGTTCAGCAGTGTCAACTCCAATCTGCAAAGGACCATACTGGTAGGCTTCCAACCACATCTACGGGTACTCCCAGATTTATGATTGGAATACATTACGATAAATGTTACCTGAATGTATCGTAAAACGAAGAGTTCAGTATAAACTGTGCATTTCATAGCATCGCCTACCTTAACCGTGATCAAAACACTTACAGTTAATCATTGGCACAGCACTGTACTGCATATCACTAGCCCAGTGAAAAATGAAATATATATATTGTATTTAGAATGTAGTTTCTGCTAAATATGCTTGTGTGTTATTTGTTTACCTTTGTAAAGTCCGGAAAAACGTAAACCAGGCAATCGTAAAATGGGGGTACCTGTAGTACAGAACATATTTAACTGCTGCATTCACAAACGTCCTAAAGGCTAAACATAGCTCCACACTGGCAGATTTCAGAGGAACGTTTTAAGAAGGGGTCATAATTAATGCACTTAATATTCCTGCTTCGGCTGGAAATGGTACACACCAGGATGGGCCAGAGAGCAGAGCTGTACGCAGACTTTTTTTATTGCTTGTTTTCGCGGATCCGCCAACGATCATATTTTTATATATATATAAAATTTACTATATATATATATATATTGTATTTCTTGGATCCGCAGCAGCACCAATAGTTGAAATTAAAAAAAATTTTTTTTTAGCTTTTTCCGCCCTCTGGTGGAGAGCCAATTGTTTTGTTCTGTTCATTTAATTTTTTTTTTCCAAATTCACTTTAATTTAATTATAGGTTAAATAAATTTTATTTTTAAATAAAAATGATTTTTATTTCTTAATCCTTCCTTGTATTAATTCCACATAGTCCTCGAGAAATTGAAAAGTGCTGAAAAGTAAAGATTTTTTTTTTTTTTCCCTCCCTCTTCAGTAGATTCTTAAGTAGGGACATCTGAGAAACAAACAATTAAAGTCTGGCCTTAGGGAACAAATGCTTGCACACAAACAGAATCTAAAAACATGTGGCTTTACCTACACTGTTTCAGACAAGAGTTTTAAATAGCAGAGGATGTGATTAAGGAAATGCAGTGCAGGTAAAAGAAATCGATTACACTGATGAATGAGATCATCAGCAGTGCAGGGAATGTGAGTGATTGCTTTCCAGCGTTCTGGATTGTATCCCAGTCTTCCTCAAAGCAGCAGATGTAACAGTTTAAATAGACCTAAAACAAAGTGTTCAACACAAACGTGTGAATCGTTTTAATGAATGTGAAAGGAATTAAAAATGCTGTTTATTCTTGGCTAGGCGTCAACAGTCATCACCGATGCCTTAAGTTTGAGAAGCAACACGTTCACAAGCTCTGCTTCAGCAAATAATTTAATTTCAGTTGTAAATACTTTGTTTTAGTAAAATCTGCATTATGGTTTGCACAAAATGTTGTTAATAAAACACAAAACACGACCACTTTACCCCTTCTTATCCTGATATGGGTCATGGGGGGGCGGTCTTGATCCTAATCAGGAATCACTAGGCACAGACTCAGGTACGCAGAGTTCCACAAATACCATTGCCTGGCCTGTACACTGTAAGCACTACCTAGATTTCGAACCCAGACCCTCAGTGACTGGGTTCCAGCAGCTTGCTTACCGAGCCACAGTTTACTCCGGCACTCCTAAGTGTTATCAGCCCACATGGCTCTAAATGAATATATTTGAAACATTTAATGGAAACATTGTAAAAAGCTGTTGCTTGGGGATTGCAATGATTTCCACTTTATCCAGAGGAAAACAGTTAGAACAGCATAGTCAATTGAGAATCATGAAAATAAGAAGTGAACTACAAACCATTCACCGTTTGCCTCACAACAAGAAGGTCCCGGGTTCAATCCCAGGTGGGGGCGGCTTGGGTCCCTTCTGTGTGGAGTCTGCATGTCCTTCCCGTGTCTGCGTGGGTTTACTCCGGGTACTCCGGTTTCCTCCCACAGTCCAAAGACATGTTAGGTTGATTGGTTACTCAAAAAAATTGGCATTGACTTGTGTATGTGTGTGTGACTGGAATTGAGATGAACTTGTGTATGGATATAACCTTGTGTGTGTGTCACTTACATGTGTCCACTGATGCCGATAGCGACGTTAAAGAAGCCAAATAAATAAATAAATTAAGAAGACTGTTTAAATCTATACTGTAGTGTGCATTAAGTACTGCAGTACTGCTATTCTTAGTCTGACTGTTAACCATTCACACAAGTCAGTTCACTTATAGGTCCAACTCGGTTGTCCAGCTAAAACCTCAGTGGACAGAAAAACTGTGATAAGGAAGAAATCTTTCCATTTTTGAGTTTTATTCCTCCCAAGGTAGGTTTCTTACTTATGTTCAGGGAGTTTTTTCCTTGACACTGTAACCCTCACTCAGTTTAGTCATAGATACTAGAAGATTACCATTGTAAAGCTGCTTTGAGGCAGTGCTCCATTGTACAAAGTGCTATAGAAATAAATCTGACTTTGACATTGCACTAGGTTTCAGAATATGACTGTATGGTCAGATGTTATCCTGCCGTATCATAACGCAGTACGGTGTTTTTTCTTTCTGCAGGGTGGTATTGCGTTTGTGGCCATAAAAGGGGCGTTTAAGGTGTACTTCAAACAGCAGCAGTTCCTCAGACAGGCCCATCGCAAGATCCTCGACTTTCCCGAGCAAGACGAGGCCTGAGGAACCGAACAGCTTATTTAGACCTCCATGCCATCTGCACCATCTCCTGCGTGTGTGCGTGTGCGTGTGTGTGTGCGTGTGTATGTGTGTGTGTGCACGTGTGTGTGTGTCCGTCGGCATGTTGCCAGAGCCGGCTCCGCCCTGAACACCAGGACACGGAGGTTATGGAGCATGCATAGGAGAGAGAATGGAGTGATGGGTGTTGCAGCACACACTGATGCACCTTTTCATCTCTCTGAGAATTAGTCTTGTGTTCAGGCTCATTCTGTCCTGCAGCCATCAGAGCCAGGAGAGATTCGTTGCGTTCTCTGTTTTATAAGTCGCGCTAGTTTTAATTTAAGAGTGAGCCGTGGAATTGAAGAAGAGTTTTACGCAAAGATGTTTTAACAATGTTACTCTGGTGACGATTCGTTCTGCGAGCGTGCACATCGGGCCAAGGCTGCGAGTGCTGCTGGGGCGACGCTGATCAGTGACTGGTGTTCATCTGCACCACTAATCGAGTTGATCCATAATACCCCCAGAATACACTGGCATGAACAGCTGCTTTCAGTCCGAAACGGATTTACAACAGGGAAATTGTTCAAATGTAATTGCAACGTGTAACTGATGCGCATCCAAAAACTCGTCCCAGTCGTGGATCAGAGGTGCTGCATGAGCTGGAATTGGTGAGCCTCACACCCTTAACTGGTGCAAATCAATCTACATCAGGCTTTTACTTCCTCCTCTTGCTTTGTTAATTAATCAGTAATTAAAGGAATACTCCAGTGTTTTTACTGTGCTCTAGCTCGTTATTGATTACCACAAACTGATGTCTCTCTGTACACCGAAAAAAAAAAGAAATGGCTCTAATCTCTGTGGTCTAAGGCTGATCCTTCAATTCTGTGGAGCTCCAGCAACCAGTTTGAACCCGACCTTGGACTGCGCCTACGTGTCTGTGTAGGTTTACTCCAGGTGCTCCAGTTTTCTCCCACACACCAAAATAACTAGGTTAATTGATTATGCTAAATTGACCCAATTTGAGTATGCATGCATGGTTTTGATATAAACTTGTGTAACCGTGCGTTTGTCGTAGAATACACACTGATGCTGAAAGCAGCATTAAATAGACTAAACAGTTACACAACGGAGTAGTGAAAACTAAAAAAATAAACGCTCTTATACACTTTCTCTTTCATAGCCCTAGTTCTGTTCTGAAGTTGTTTCAGAAGTAAAGCTAGTAGTACTCCACTCCAGCATTCCACTTCCTCATTCTCACCACAACATTGCTTGTCAAGGTTACTGGCTGCAAATTTATGGATGACCATTTCCTTCAGCCCAACCCATTAGACAGAGTAAATGGTGAACGTTTTGCATGATTGCGGTGTAAACATGCACCTTCTCGTTTGTTTGTTTGTCTGTGAAGAAGGGTACTTCCCATGAGCTGCAGTTCAGCTTGGGGAGGAACCCTAGTCATCGTGTAATAGGTGAAACCGATCCAAGTGCCAGCCCATGGTGTAGGACTGTCTGTGTGAGGGAAGGGCGGACGGGGAACCGTTTCCTCACAGCTGCAACAGCACATCAGCAGCTGAGAAAATAATTTCCTCCTTTACACTAAAACTAGTCATGTATTTATGCTTAAGTTGGGCCAGTTTGGTGTAATCAGTACATGTCTTTGGACAGAAAAGATTCAGACTGCTCGACCTGGGGTGATACAAAAACTCTGAAGCCGTCTTGTGGTATTTGGCACTTAACAATGTCTGCAGCAGTGTTTAGGTAGGTG
Organism: Parotocinclus spilosoma; assembly: GCA_033117975.1. Taxonomy (NCBI): domain Eukaryota; kingdom Metazoa; phylum Chordata; class Actinopteri; order Siluriformes; family Loricariidae; genus Parotocinclus; species Parotocinclus spilosoma. The sequence goes on along the minus strand of JAVSBV010172634.1, from coordinate 5,580 downwards.
ATGCATGAACACCAAGACCCAAGGTTTCCCAGCAGAACACTGCCCAGAGCATCACGCTGTCAGTATGTTTTTAGCTGAGAAAATAGTTTGTTGGCCAATGTACCCTCCTTTGGCAGGGAGGGGTCACGCATGTGAACATCGAGAGACCTGGGAATTGGTTGTTTCCAAATTGGAAGGAAACATGGCCAGATATTGACCTTTTTTTTTTTGACTCTCTTGAACAACTGCTTTGACTTTCATGATTAGTCTTCTCAGTTTGATTTATTCTGTTCTCAGTAGATTATTGATTATGACAATGCTCTGCTGATGCCACATCAGATAAATGGAAAATCGGTTGAAATTAAACCTGGAGTATTCATTTAATTACTTAATAACGTTCATAACATACAATACTGTGCAAATGTCTTGGGCCTCCATTAGAATTGTTGTTTTAGCAATAGTATAATGATCATAACGTTGTCGGCGACTGAATTCAAACATTTCAAACTTGCTTAAGGGAAGCTCCCACTAAATGCTTGCCAAAGAGCCTGTATAAGTCCTTTGTTGTCTGATTTCCTTCAGTTATTTACTGGTGCATACACATTTCTAATGCATTCTAATAGAGATTTTCAGAAGTAATTATACATGGTCATTATACCATTGGTATATCCAATATAATGGTGGCCTAAGACATTTGCACAGTTCTGCTTTAAATTGAATGGTTTAAATGGCAGCTGTTCAGGTCCAGGCAATTGAAGGGATGACCCCTAATTATTTATCGTGAAATGTGGAGCTTTTTATGGAGGGTCTTTAGGAAAAATGTGGATTTTGCAGTACTTGATGTGTTCAGTGACAGCATGAAAGCTGGAAGCTGTTCTGATCGCATCATCGCTTGGGAAAAGTTTGAACATTCAACCTCTGAACGCAGCGTTCCTCTGTGTGATAGCTAGCATCGTCCTAACCTTCGTCCGCACTTATCCCTGATGTGTTGATTATCCATTACTCCACACTACTCCTGAAATCTCTCTCTCTCTCTCTGCTGGACTTTCTCCTGAGGAACCAGTGTCCTTCACTAATGGAATGAATACACGACACAAGGAACGCGATGAGAAGCTTTACTACAGGCTCGTGTACATTATTCCACTGAAAGCTGTAGGACTGCTGATTATGCCACTGAAAGAGGCGAGTGCTGCACTAAACACTGAGCTCATCACTAAACTTTGTGCCTCTGTGAAAATCATGCTGTATGTAATGTGATCCAACAGAGAAGAATAGGATTTCTGTTGTCAGTAACTGCTGTACATGATTTGAGCTCTGCTGTGCACTGTATGTCACAATCCGATTTTACAGTCACGTCAGTCTTTAATCCTGATCAACATTTTCTGCCGTTACTATTATACGGAATTATTTAATGCCAATACAGCTAGTTTGAAATCAATAAAACACATTCTGCAGCTGGTACTCACAACTTTTTCATGGCACTCGCTATTTATTTAGTGTCCAACAAGGTCTGAATTCAGACGCTTAAACTGTAATGCCAAACACAAATCAGTGATGTATAAATGTATGCACTGTATATACGGATACCGCTGCGGGTTTACATTTATGGTTGATTTGTGAATAAATGTATTTTTCCAATGCGTGACCTTGTGAATTGTGGACTTTTAAAGCACTAAATTAAAACATGGTTAGCGACAAACTATACACCATGCGATTCACCTTGCACCACCGGAACCGCTCTGACCTATTGGTCTCAGTCAGCATGATGGCCATCCATTATTACATCAATACACAAGCTTACACTGAAACTAGTTATTCATATACAGTGTTCCCTCGCCACTTCGCGGTTCACCTTTCGCCGACTCGGTGCATGGCGGGTTTTCCAAAAATATTAATGGAAAAAATATATACGTTTTCGCTTTTCTGTGGGTTTTTGCGGAGCTCGATCTGCACGTGAGGTACGTGTGGTATAGTTAACATATACATGAGCTTGATGAACGTTGCATTTAATAATCACAAAATGTATTTTAAAAAATATATAAAAAATATGAATTCTAACAAGAAAGGAATGTTATAAATATTTTTATAATAAAATATTATGAATTACAGTAAATAGTGCATTTACTCAGCGGAGGAATACTCACCCAAAACGAGAAGTAAGACTAGACCATCGCCTGCCTACCTTGTGTTCGCTGTTTGAATTATTTGTCTTTTTTGAATTTTTTTTCTGTTTGACTGAATTTATTCAAGCCCTATGATGTCATCAAAACGTACTGCAAGTTCTACAGATAAAATAGTGTATAAATACTTAATTAAATATAGCGTCCCTACTTCGTAGATTTTCAGAGGGATCACTATATATATATACGGTATATAAAAAAAAAAAAAATATATATATATATAAAATGTGTGCGTGTGCGCTCAAAAAAACACTTAAACAACACAATGTAACACGTGTTCCCTTTATTTTTTTAATGTGTGTGTGTGTGTGTGTGCGCGCTTTACAAGACAATGCAAAACCAAATGCTGCATACATTATAAATGCATGGCTGTGGAAGAAGAGTGTACAGGTACATGCAGTCCTAAATAGGTGGCGAGTATTAAAAGTGTAATGACAAAACCTCTTCAGGAAAAAAGGAATGACAAAATTACAAAGGGTAAATGCTTTACTGTCCCAACTTTGTGCTGTAGGCCTGAAATGCAGGGATGAATGTTTATTAACAAATGAAATTAAGTTGACCTGACACAACTTCAGGTTTATTCTGTCTGCAATGAAATAAAAGTAAATGGACAAAGGGCAGCGTTTTTCTTCTGTTCTAATTTGCAACTTCCATACTGTCCCAACCAACTGGGGTTTTAATTTCTAATCTAAAACATCTCAAAAGAATCTGTCCAGATCATCTCTTGTGGAGTTGCATCTACAGCTTTTACTCTAATGGACCATTTTGTTTGGTGAGGGCTCAACAACGAGACTTGTGGCAACCCTTCTGTTTTGCATTTTTCTTAATCATTATATTCTTATTACAAATCACATAATTAGCATAAGAATGAGTGAAAAGTTTAATGTTTGAAAAAATAGAACAATGATGTTTAGAGCTAATTAATAACTGGCATGCACTCCACAAATTCTGGTGTATGGTGGGTTTTGTCTTTGAGTGCCCCAATAAAGGTGTGTTTCTGGTCATTATCTTGCTGTAGTATGATATATTCAGGGGGTGAACAGAAACATGTTAAACTGGGCAAGAGAGCCACACATTGACTGGTCAGTAGGGAGTATGGTCACCAAAGACTGCCAAAACCCACTGACAGTGATGGGGCATGGACAGGATTAGATTGTTCAGCAGCTCTTGTGGGATCCTCTAATTTTTGTGAGCAGTAAAATGTTTAAAAATGCACCCAAGTGGTTTTGACAACTGCAAATGAAAGTACTGAAAAACTGGTCCATAAGCAGGGGTCTCTGCTTCCCCTCCAAACATCAAGGTGAGTGTATGATGTACTCAGTTTATAAAAAATACACATTAAATACAATTAAAATAAAGTAACTGGTAAAAAATACTTACAAAAAGATGAAAAAGGTGTGTGTGTATATACAGGTCTACTGTTGGAATATTAAAAGAAAAAACAGCCCGGCTTATATTTGATTTAAATATCTAGCTGCCTTGAAAATTGAAAAAATCCTAAATGAAAGATCAGAAAAGATTCAAAACGAAACTAAAAAGATGAACTATAATGTACATTTTTGCCAATAGCGATGTGCAATGAATTCTACTATTCTTCTGATATGTGTGTGTGCACAGCCAATCTTGGATCTTAAACATATTGCACAGACATTTTCTCTGCATTAAAAGAAACTCATTACTGAACGGTGGATGCAAAAGAAATTTTATTTGGTCCTTTCATAAGCAGCATGTGTAAGCTGTTCTCTTGTTCAATGCAAAGCAAATCATATACATGTTTAAATGCATTTAGAGTTCTCACTAATTCTGTTCTGTCATTCTCTCTCTTTCTCGATAGATAGATATAGGGAGCACAGAGTGTACGGAAAATATTCAGACCCCCTTTTATATATCACCGTATCATTGCTGCCGAATGCTAAAATAAACAAAAAGTTCATTTTATTTCTCATTAATGTACACATCCCATCTTGACAGAAAAAAGATGTATAATTTTTTTGCAAATTTATTGAAAAAGAAAAAGATAAGATAATCCTTTTAGTCCCACAGTGGGGAAATTCACAAAAAAACTGAAATATCACATTATCATAAGTATTTAGACCCTTTGCTCAGTATTTAGTAGAAGCACCTTTTGAGCTAGTACATCCATGAGACTTCTTGGGAGTAATACAACAAGTTTTTCACACCTTGATTTCGGGGATTGGATTGGGTTTAGGTCAGGGCTCTGGCTGGGCCAATCAAGAATGGTCACAGTTGTTCCGAAGCCACTCCTTTGTTATTTTAGCTGTGTGCTTAGGGTCATGGCTTGTTGGAAGGTGAACCTTTGGCCCAGTCTGAGGTCCTTTTGTAACCTTGGCCAGATCTGTGCTTTGCCACAATTCTGGCTCCTTGGGCAGTTTCTTCAACCTCATGATTCTCATTTGCATTGACATTTACTATGAGCTCTTATATAGACAGATGTATGTCTTTTCTAATCAAGTCCAATCAGTTCAATTAAACACAGCTGGACTCCAATGAAGGAGTAGAACCTTCTCAAGAAGGATGAGAAGAAATGGACAGCTTGTGAATTAAACATGAGTGTTACAGGTCTGAATACTTATGACCATGTAATGTTTCAGTTCCTCTTTAAATAAATGTACAAAAAAAAAATCCTACATTCCTGTTTTCTGTAAAGATGGGATGCTGAGTGTACACAAAAATAAACAAAACTTATGATTTAATATGATTAAATTGCTGCAATGGGAAAAAAGAGTGAAAAGTAAATGTATATGTGTGTGTGTGTGTGTGTGTGTGTGTGTGTGTGTGTGTAGGATGCATGCATAAGGCTGCAGTTGTTCAAGGACCCAGGTGGGGAGTGAAAATCATCCTCCAGAGATCTATTGTGAGTTTCTCTGTGTGTGTGTGTTGACAGGTGATGTGAGTTCTTGCGTGGGGGGAATTCATTTTCGCTGATGTTTCTAGAAGTTTCCTCACAGATCCGCTGGCAGTAGAACAGAAGCAGGATGAGCTTTGAGCACACAACGCAGTGGGTTGTGTGTTGCGTTGTGTCAAGGTGTTGCGTTGCATTGCGTGCACATTAGTCATTTTGCATTGATTTGTGGCTACAAAGGCTTTCCGTTGCGCTTGTTTACAGTTTAGATAAGCTGTCTCTGGAGGAGTCGCACAACTTTGGATAAACAGTTGCAGAGGTTCAGACCAGGGTAACGTTAAAGTTATTGTCCTTGTTCCCTGTTTTGACCCCTCTTAGTCATTGTGAGGAATGATGCGTGCCAACCCTAAAAACTAACCCTAAAAACTAACCCTCTATCAAAATCACTAACCCTCTATCAAAATCATTAACCCTCTATCAAAATCATTAACCCTCTATCAGAATCACTAACCCTCTATCAGAATCATTAACCCTCTATCAGAATCATTAACCCTCTAT
>JAVSBV010172605.1:0-13740 GCA_033117975.1 Parotocinclus spilosoma | reverse complement strand
CTAAATTCCAGTCAACGTTTAAAGAACTTATCCAGTGTGATCTGACGCGCTTTTGCTGTGGCTAAGTGGCGACTTGTTGCTTTTTTTTTGTAGTAAATGGAAACGTTAGGCAAAGACCTGTAGGTGGCAGTAGAGGGCTTGAAAGAAACTCTTAAATGTTTTGGTAATAATGCCAGAGAAGAAAAGTTTCTTCATGGATATTACATACTGCACACGCTCTTTGGTTCGATTAAGGTCCAAATTTTTGGTCCAAATAAGAGAATAACATTACACGTATTTAATAGGATTTGTTTCTGTACTTTAGGATTTGGTTCGAATAAGTGGCTGGTCCCATTAACCGGTGGCCCTATTAACCAGAATCGACTGTATATGTTTATTTGAGCTTTTTATGACATTTTCCTGACCAGGGTTACCTGAAGGCTCTAAGGCTGTTACAGGGCCGGTGGATGTACCTCGACTCGCTAACCCGAGCTGTGTGTGTTGTCAGGTGTATGACAGAAGGTGTAGACGTGTCTGGTGTGTTTATGGAGATGGTGAAAGCGAGCGCTTCTGTGGACGTGGTGCAGAAAAAGCTGGTGTTTCTCTACATGGTGACGTACGCTGCTGTGAAACCTGACATGGCTCTTCTGGCTATAAACACACTGAGGAAAGACTGCGATAATCCCAACCCCATGATCCGCGGCCTGGCTCTACGCAGCATGTGCAACCTCAGGTACCGACCTGTCTCAGGGTTAATCCACCTGATTAATGTTTTTATAATGCTGAAGGTGAAGAACCTGAGGATGGATTACATACTATTGATTATGTACATTGGGACAGGAAAGTGAAAGGAAGCAAGAACGATCTAACAGGAGAAAAAGAAAGAAACAAACAAAAAAACTAATGGAACCATCAGCTTTTTTGGCGTTTTTTTTTTTATTAATGTAATGCAATATTGGAAAAGCTTTAACTTAATTTATCTACTATAAATATGATTTGATTAATTCGTATAAATGCATAATATTTTCTATTCATGAGTTCTTAATAAAAAATATTTGCTAATTGTATCCTATGTATTACTTTTAGTTCCATTTAAAACATACATATTTATATTTATTGTTTGTGTAATGAATTATGCTTCCGAGGTGCCACTAGACGTTTTAATTCGAAATTGTAATTCGTTTTTTAGTCGTTTTAATATTTTTTATTATATCTTACATATTCATTTACATATTCAACATCTTTTTACACATTTTCAAATTAAAGTAAGAAAAAAAATATTTTTTTGAGAAATGATTTTTAAATAATTGCATTTAGATTTTTATATATATATATATGTATATATATATATATATATAATAACTCTTTCCCCCATTTTCTTTTAATCTTAAACTATTTTTGTTAGTTATAGTGTATAAAAAGTATAATTTACTAAAACAATTGTAGTAATTATATTATACAATAATTATGTTTGCGAGTTATATCTTGTAGTCTAGTCTAAATAATAAATATTTTACTTTTTAATTTACATTTATGATATTTAGCAGATGCCCTTATCCAGAGCGACTTACAACTTATACAATCTTTAAGCAATTGTGGGTTAAGGGCCTTGCTTAAGGACCCAACTGTGGCAGCTTTGGCAGAGGTGGGATTTGAACCCTGGCCCCTGAGGTCCAGAGTCCAGGACTTTAACCGCTAGGCTACCGCAGTTAATAAATGAAGAATTGCGCCACAGAAATGTTTATCTTTAGTAGAGTTTTAAAATCAGAGCTGAGATTTTTTTGCAGTCACTCTCGGCCTTACATGTTTTGTTTTATGTTTGGGTTGTTTTTTTTTTTTTGGACAGGATGCCTGGGATACTCGAGTACATCCACCAGCCAGTCCTGAACGCTCTGAGGGACAGATCCTCCTACGTCAGGAGAGTGGCTGTGCTAGGATGCGCCAAAATACACAACCTGCAGCCAAGTACAGAGATCGGTACTGCTCCCCAAAAAATGTCCAGCAGCACACACAAGACCTAAAGTTTCCTTATTAGATTAATATGGAGCCAGGGATTAAAGATGCTCTCTGGGATGTGAGGACGGTTGGTCATGATGTCATATTTTGTTGTAGATGGTGCTATGGTGAATGAACTGTATGCTCTGCTCAGAGACCCTGATCCTGTAGTGATGGTGAACTGCCTCCGAGCTCTAGAGGAGATCCTACAGCAGGAAGGAGGCATCATCATCAACAAACCCATCGCTCATCACCTCATCAACAGGTCTGATTCCTCACAACACAAAAAGATAGAAAAAAAGTACAAAAGATCATTTTAATTGTACTTTTGGACAACAGAGAAAAAAGAATGTGAAGGAGGCGTGGCCTCAGAGTCAATACAACGATACTGCGTTGCATTATATGTATATGTATACATTATATATAATCGGAAAGAGATGGCATGCCCTCTTCTAGAAGGGGGTGAGAACCTACCCCAGTTGGAGGAGTTCAGGTATCTCAGGGTCATGGTCAAGAGTGACGGGAAGAGGGAACGTGATCAATCATAATATTTGGGGGCAGAAATGCTGTTTCTGTACTGGAACTTAGGGGTGAGGCATAAAACGAAGCTCTTAATTTACTGGTCGATCTAGGTCCCGACCCTCATCTATGGTCCTGAGCTTTAGGTAATGACTGAAAGAACAAGATCATTTATTTGAGCAGCCAAAATAAGCTTTCTCCAGCGGGTTGTTGGGCATTTGTGATTGGGTGTGGAGCTCGACAATCGAGGCTTGGAGTAGAACCACTGGCCCTTCACATTGAGAGGAGCCAGTTGAGGTGGTTTGGGTGTCTGAAAAGGATACCTCCCACTAACCCAATTGGGTAAACCCAGGAGTCGCTGGAGGGTGAGCTGACCTGGGAGGGGCTGGGGAAGTTTCAGGGGACAGAGATTCCTGTTTTGTAATTTAGTTCAGTTAAAAATGTCTCTACTACTAATTTAACTTTTATTATTAATTTGTTATTTATTTATTGACCTGGTTTTGATGTAATTTAATATTCTTTTGGTGTTTATTTATTTAGCATCTAGGTCACCCATGGAGGTCGGGTCCCCTGTTGAGTCTTGGTCCTCCCAAGGTTTCTTCCTACCATTTTAGGGAGTTTTTCCTTGCCTCTGTCACCCTAGGCTTGCTCAATTCGGGATTGGCCTTTTAAGACAGTGTAATATTGTGAAGCTGCTTTGAGACAATGCTCTGTTGTAAAAAGCGCTATAGAAATAAACGTGAATTTAATTGAATTGAATAAGGAGTTGCCAGGTGTAAACGAAGTGTTCGAAGACTACATTACTATTAATGTAGGACTTTTGAGTAAAACATTAGGAAAGGTTCACATCATTTAGATATGATTTTCACCAAATAGCTGGGCGATGTTTGAGACCTGCACATAAAGCTTTACCAGTGCAAAAGTGGACATCATTAGCTTAGCATTAGCATCATTATTGTGCAGGCTAACGCTTCACCTGTGTTTGGCTCTAAAGCTCCAAAAACAACGTAGGGATGTGAAGCATTGCAGTATGGCTTTTATATTGTTTTTAATTGTGGTATAATAAAGTATTTTGTTATTGTTTTATTGTGGCCAGCTATTTCTTCCTTATAATATTTTTTAGAGTTTTCCCTTGCTACTGTTTCCCCAGGCTTGCTCAGTTAGGACTGTGGGCCTAGAAGCTGCTTTGAGACAACGCTTAGTTGTAAAAGTGCTACATACAATAATTTGAATTGACCCTGTTTAAAGCTTTGTCACAAGTTGTTTCACATGCACATAAATGTTTCAAAGGTGCCACTGGCATGTTGGTAGCTTAGCTCATCGATATCGGTCTAGCTAGTTATCCATTTGGAAGACCAATTAAGGACCTCCTTCGTCAGGGGGTCAGTACGCAATGGGAAATATAAACGGGAATTTAGAAAATACCACGTTGTTAATAAAACTTGGGGGAATGTCAGATCACTGGAGATTTTTTTTTTTCCAATTTCCATTATGATTAATTTTCTCCAACTTGTTTTTCAGCCATCTTCGTGTGTGTGTGTGTGTGTGTGTGTGTGTGTGTGTGTGGGAGGGCGGGGGGTTCAGGAGCCACTCAAACATCTGAGATCTGTGCACAATTGAATGCAGCCTTCAGTTTTAAAGAGGAATGTCCTTCAATGAAGAGAAAGTATAAAATAAGAAACAAATGTATTGATTATAATTTAAGGTATATGAAAGATTTTGTAGGTGTATCTAAACCTTGCATAATCTGATGAAATAGAATATAATAATACTCTGAGATTCTGCAAACAGAAAGACCAAATCATGCTCTCCCTTTTACTGTATAGAGTTGACTGGTTTAGCGGTTATAAGGGTGATGGGGATGATGGAGTGGATGGACGAGGACAATGAGGACACAGAGCTACTGGTGAAGTCCTCACCATTCCTTGGGTAATGAGCCAGCTGTCTATGGGCTGCAACTCTGCGTTATCATCCCTTAAACTAGGCTGAATCAACAACAGAGAACAGCTTACACATATGAAGCAGATACCAAGCCCAGTCTCACCCCACACTAAGAGACACAACATTTACATGCACAGAAATGAGCTCTGCATTAAATGTCCGATAAGGCTGCTGATCATTTAGACAGTGTTCATTTAAATGTATTTTAATTTCGTCTTAACATTTGTAATACTGGACTGTGGTAGCCTAGCGGTTAAGGCACTGAACTCTGGAGCAGAAGGTCCAGGGTTCAAATCCCGCCTCTGCCAAGCTGCCACAGTTGGGTCCTTGAGCAAGGCCCTTAACACACAATTGCTTGGATTGTAAGAATTTGTGAGTCGCTCTTGATAAGGGCGTCTGCTAAATGCTGGAAATGTAAATGTAATACTACTAAAATTATATATATATAAAAAAAAAACAACAAAAAAAAAAAACATTGTGGCCACTGGTGGCTCAGTATTTAAGGAATTTTTCTATTGACCAAAAGGTTTAGGGTTCAAATCTCAGAACTGCCAACTGCCACGAAGGCCCTTGAGCAAAGAATCTTAAACCATAACGGCTTTAACTGGAGCTTTAAGATTATATCAGTCATAGGTCTCTCTGAATAATTGGTAAATAAATGGTAAATGCACTAAATGTAAAGCTAATTTACTTTTTTATTACAGAAACACTGATAAGCAAAACAAAAGAGGCAAAATTCACACAACCAAATTAGATAGTCAATAATGCCAACAAACCAATATGATTTGAGACCAAAACCAAGAGAACTTGGAAAGCAATATAAACCATTTGCCTCCATGCCTATTTAATGGCACAGTACAACCAAGCTAGTTTATTTTAGACTAGGGCTGTCAAAGATTACATAGTTGTAACAAATTAATTACCAGTAACTGCCTTTTTGATTAAAGCCAAAATAGTCCCCTATTCAATATACCATACATTCTACATTGTAAAGTCTATCTTCATTAATGGCTAACAATTTCCGACAAAGACTGCAGAGCACCATATTTTGCCCAACATCTTTCTATTCAAAGAAAAGCCACATCTGGTAATGACATCTATTTTTTGTAAACTTTGAGGCTGGGGGTGTCTGTATTTTATCTCGGTTTGTTCACTCATTTTTAACTTCGGTCATGAGCTTTTAGGTAGAATGCTTGCTTGATTTGTGGCACTAGCATGAGGTAGAATGCTAGCTTGACTTGTGGCACTAGCACACAGCATGCTATCCTACCTGCTATGACTCCTTGAACATTTAAAATAATTTTTGACTGTTTTTTGCAGAATGAGTGAAATAATCAATAAGAGGTTCTTCCGGCTCAGCGTAACTCTGCTAGTCTCCATCAACAGAAACCAGTCCCACCAGTCCCAAAGTGCAGTAACTCCCTCCATCGGTTGGACATTAGGAGATGATTTTTTTTTTAATCATTAATTTGTTATTGATTTAAATTATTTACCTAATTTTGCTATAATTTAATATACTTTTAAGTATTTATTTTAGTAACATCTAGGCCACCCATGGAGGACGGGCCCCCTGTTGAGTCTTGGTCCTCCTGAGGTTTCTTCCTACCACTTTCAGGGAGTTTTTCCTTTCCACTGTCACTCTAGGCTTGCTCAACTTGAGATTGGCCTTTTAAGATAATATAATATTGTAAAGCTATATAAATAAAATTGAATTGAAAAACACATAACTACATTTACAGTATTTAGCAGACGCCCTTATCCAGAGCGACTTACAAAAGTGTTTTAAGACATCAGTAACATAATCTATTCTTAATAATCAGGAATCTAAATAAGAATACACTTTGAAACTGTAAAGGTTGTGAGGGTTTTTTGTTTTTGAAGAAAATAGCTCCTTGCTATTGAACTGTTAAACTAATCACTTCAATTGTAGAGGCCTTATAACATTAAATCTCAGTACTCGTCGACTGGAGATCTGAAACATTTCAGTGCATGTTAATGCTTCATCAAATTGCTGGCCAAAATATATCTGGGCAAACATTAGGTTATTCTGGATATGCAAATGCACTCAAAACGGAATGAGACTGAGCATAAGAGGAAAAAACGTCAAAAAAAAGACAGAAAGCAAAGATGACATGACTGCTGTCGTTTCCTTTTTTTTTTATTGCACTGACTTATCAATGGCTGCTGTAATTTATAGTGTAACAATCTATTAAATGTATAAAAGGCAGCAATAAAGGGCCTTAGACTGTACCAAGGAAGAAGAACAATAAACTTTGACCAGTGGGCTGATCATAAGCTCAAACTGAACTGCAATAACACCTGCCTGGCATTATCGTAACGATTTCGACACATTAGACAGGGCTGTTCTTGGCACTGCAGACACAGAACTGATAAGACTGGAGCATGTGATGGTATTTCCCTGTTCTGCTTTTATCTGGTATTAACTCAGGTGATGGACAGAGGTGCTTAAACTTTTGTGGACCCTTTAAAATGTTCTATGTTCTTGCAAATAAATTACCTAAAACACTGTCAGATATTCCCAAGTCCTAATAGTAGATAAAGAGAATTTTAAACAAAATAATCACACTTGGTCAATTATTTACTGAGCAAAATGATGCAATATTACAAATCTGTGAATGGTAAAATTATGTGATCCTTTAGGTGACGGTGAAAACAGAATCCAGGTGGTTTGGATCAATGGAATTACATTCCGGTGTACGTAAAGAACAGAGATCTATCAGAGTGTGATCTCCACAACAAGAGGGGTTTTCTAATTGATTTCTGAGGGGTTATTGATGATCATCAGAATGAAAAAAGTAACAAACCGTCTCTTAAAAGCTTGGACTCCACCAATCCACAGTCAGCCTGTCACACTGTGTACAAATAAAGGAACTTATAACGACAACTGTCACCCTCCCCAGGAGTGGCCAACAAACAAAGATCAAGGGTGTGCAGGATCACAAAGAAACCTGGCATAAATTCTAAGCAACTAAAGGTCTCTCTCACATTGATTAATGTTCAGGTTCATGAGTCTACCATCAGGAGAATATAGAACAGGAAATCGGTGTGGGAGGGTTGCAAGAACAAAGCGACTGCTCTCCAAAAAGAGCCTGTCTGCAGTTTGCTTTAAAAAAAGATCCTGTCTTTAGGAAAAATAATGTTGTTGATGGATGAGATCAAAGCTGTAATTTTGAAGGGCAATGCATTTCAGCATAAAAAGCTTCTTCCATTAGTGAAACAAGGTAATAGTAAGGTATTATCATGGTTTCAGCCTGTTTTACTGCATCTGGACTAGGATGGCCACAACGATAGAACAACTCATTCTAAATTACACCAGCAATGTCTAAATGCAACTATCAAAACATCTGTCCATGAACTGAGCCTTAAAGAATGTATAGGTTATGCAATAAGTAATGTGTATGCCATTTTCCTCAATAAATAAATGACCACTTGTAATATTCTAGTTTAATTTGTTAAACTGGGATCCTGTCAAAATAAATCTGTTGAAGTTTTCAAATCTGATGCACCTTTAGCACCTCTAAACCTTCCAGAACCTACTGAGAGTGCTATTCTCAACTGATTCGTTAACAGCCAAACATTAACCTGAACACTAGGTGCATGCCAAGCCAGTGTGCAAATGCTACGTAATGTTAGTTGGTTTTTTTTCCTGAGTAAAGCAGAGGCCTACAGTGACTGTCATGCAGAGATCTGTTACTCAGAATAAAGGTCTCGTCAGCCAGCGGCGCGGCACAGTCTTAATTTCACGTCAGGTGACGGCATGCTAGACAGAATGTTCAAAATACATATCAAACATGCAGCGTAGCACTCACCCCGGCAGTGTTCTGCTGTCGGACGTCTAGAGCTGAAGCCAGGCCACCAAGGGCCTGTGGGTCTTCATATTTCACACTGGAAGAGGAAGAAGGAAAGCGTTTAGATAACGATTGAGTTTAAAGTTCCTGTCAGCATGACAGTGGTACGTTGGGTCTCGGCCACTTCAGAACTCGGGTAAGTGGACTTTCCATCCACCATGTTTTTTGGTTGTTTTTTTTTTCAAATTGCACAAAAAAAAAACCTGACTGTAAAAAGTAAAAAAAAATTTAAAAATCAACCCAAATATTACAAAAACAGTTTTATTTTAGGAATAGGTGCAAAAGTTAAAATTTCACTAAAGCAAAAATGCAATAAAGGTGATGGGGAAGCATTTTTTATATGACCCACTTTATTTTGTTCTACCTGATCAGGCCAAAAACAAAACACTCAGTCTTGTTACAATTAGATATGATTTAAAAGTCAACCCAACCGAATGACTGTTAAAATGATAATGTACCCGAGTACCTGATCATTACACTATCACATTATCAGCTTGCATGCTCTCGGCAAGAGTTAAGAAAGGCTGCCAAACAGTATAAAGCTTCCTAGAAGAGCCTTTGACAGTGTATCTAATCTCGTCCAATTTGAGATGGCACATGACGTTCTGGATCCCTACGTGTCAGTAGAGTTTAATCTTTTCACTTAAAGCAAGAATAAACAGGACCATCTGATCTTAATCATGAAAATAAGTTGACAGAGGGCTCTTACTTTTTACGCTGGTCTGCAAGGGAGCAGCCTCTCGTCTGAGCAAACATGTCAAAGTCTTCACGAGGGTTTTGGGCAGACAAAGCACTCAGGGTTCCACTTACAGTGTCTGATTCCAAATCTACACAGAGAGGAACAGGAATCAGCAATCTTTTGGTGTAAACATCTGTGGGAACATTTCATTTAAATTTTTTAAATTTTCATTCTGTTCTAAGTTGAGAGGACACTAGTCAAGTCCCTGGAAAAGACACCTTGTTGGTACGACAGGGTCACAGATCATTTTCTTGAAAAGGAACGGAGGGTAGAATTTACGTATAAATAAACCGACACATTTTATGATGTAGGCCGAAATTGAGCTTCTCCTCCTTGAAAGACCAGCATCCGCCACTGATTTGCAGTGGCCAGTCAGAACACAGATCGGGTGTGCGCTCATCGATTTGAAATAAATCAGCTTAGCTGTCCTTTCAAATACATGACAAACTGTGAAATAAAGAGGTATGTTCAGCTGTAACAGCAAGCTTAAGTGTTGCTGCTCGCTTTTGAAGCAGTGAATGGTTTTTGCCGCACTCGCCACACCCCTCAGCCTTCTGCTCAGTTACCACCACGGAACTCATCCCATGTAATATTGCTATTTTAATATATAAAACTCCAACCTGCATTACTGAGTCAATTATCGCATTACCAGTAGGTGACAAGATCATCAAACATAGTCTGAAAACACTTCAGGATGTTACCCGTGGCTAACCTATTGGCCAACCACACAGAGGATGTTCTCACAGCTTTTTTTAACTTTAAACCAAAAACAAATGACGCCAAAACAATTTTTAATAGTTGAACATGTTGGCTTTGTTAAGCATGCGTCAGATAAACGAAATTAAATTATTTTAATTAATGACACATTTTTCCACTTCCCTCTGTTAGGAGAATTGGGTCCATAAAACCCTCGACTACACATGCAAATGTTTTGATCCCCGAGAAGCAGTCGTCATTAAACACAAATGGTCACCATACACTAAACTGAAACAAAAAACCTCCCTTACTTCAGCTCACACAGTAACAACTCTGCAAATCAATAAATCTTAGACATAGCTGAACAGATTTTATGAATTATGTATTATGTAAAAAATAAGCTTGTTTTCTCAGAATCCTTACAACTCTTAACAAAATAATGGAACCTTGAATTACTAAAGCTTTTTGTCAGGAAAGCCATTAACTAGCAAACAGTCTAGATCTCAATCTGATTAAAGATTTATGGTGCCAACCCACAAAGCTGATCCATCAACCGCTTTTCAAGAAAGTTGGATCCAACTTAACGTACAATTGTTTTTCATTAGTGAAATAAATACTTCAAACATTTCAGGCTGCCATAATAGCCAGAGGAGCAATACAGTACAAATTGTGGTATTTTTTATTGGTTATATTTGTAATTTTCTCCCTCAACATTGAACGATTACATAATCACCATTTTTTTCTGCTTGATCGAAGAGGAATATACTATTAATTACAATGTACATGTACATATTTATCTCCAGATTCCCTGTTTATTTATCATAATCATGATTTTCACATTTCTGAAAGCATACCATGACGTTACCTGAACAATGAGTTACAATGAGTTACACCAGTAATTCATAAAATGGATACCTGTCTCCGAACTAAATTAAAAGAATGTGGCAACCAAAATCCTGGTATTAATTATTAATGTTTATTAACTAATAAAATGAAGCTGGCCAGACTAAAAATGCAATACCTATGTTCATACTGTCTGCAATACAATTGAAGTCAAATCAAATATAAGACACTGCGTTTGTTTTCGGGTTGTTTTGCGTCTCAGTCTCAGTAACAGAACCTGTACTGAGCGGTTCAAAGCATCTGCTATTTTTTTATGACTCAAAGAGCCAAATAAGAAATAAGCAAAGAAACATCCTTGCACTTTGCAGCAAAGTTAGATTTTTTGTGATTGGTTCAGAGGCTGGTCAATTAGTTTGGTTATATTGAACAAATAGCCGTTGCTTGCTTTGCATTATGCGTGGGGGGCAGACTGCTTCAAACCCGGGGTCGTTGAGACTCTCAACCCTCACCCCCACCTTGCCCTAGACCCGACACTGGCTGACTGGCAGAGGTGCAATTTGGACCCTTGACCTTCTTGTCCAAAGTCCAGTATCCACTAGACTACCACAGTCATCACAGAAACAGGATCACACGAGTTAAACTGGGCAACTTATTAACAACTTCTCATGAAGATCAAGAATTCAAGAATCATGAAGATTCAAGATCAAGAACAATTACAATGAAATATCCACTATGTTTTGTGAGCAGTATATGTACTTTTGGTGGATTGCATGGTAATAATTAATAACCAACATAACCTGCATCATATATGACTTTCTTTTATGTATTTGGGGATGTCCATTGCTCTATGCAAAAAATGGCTCCTCACTTAAGCTTTTAGACAGATGATGAATTATTATTATGGGAAATGTAGTACCTCTAGTAATGTCCAGCCGCTGTGCTTAGGAGTCCCGGATAAAATTGACTATTTACTGTCAATGTAGTGGGGCACAGCAACATTTATGGGACTGTAGTAGCCTAGCGGTTAAGGTACTGGCCTCTGGACCAAAAGGTCCAGGGTTCAAATCCCACCTCTGCCAAGCTGCCACAGTTGAGACCTTGAGCAAGGCCCTTAACCCACAATTGCTTGTATTGTAAGACGCTCTGGATAAGGGCGTCTGCTAAATACTGTAAATGTAAATTTTAAGTGCCATAGTAAAGTAGGTCTGATGACACTTCTGTTGATCAGCATTTATTAGGTAAAATATGCCTTGAATATTAGTTTAATAGGTTAATTAATGAAGCAGTAACATGGTGACCAATGTAGGCTATTGTACTACAACAAGCAATGGAAACTTTAGTAACTGGACCCAGCTAGCATTTATTTAGTCCTAGCTAGATTACAATTAAAGGTTAAAAAATACCATTAAAAAAACAATCATTTGATTCAGTGGTTGCACTGTGGACCAGTCCAAGGTTTGAGTCCTGGCCCAGAGATTGTGATCATGGGTTGGTTTAGCCTTTCACCCTGGGCAGCCTAACATTGAATTGGAGTAAGTGAGTATGCAAATGAAAATAAATGAATAAATAAAGTTCATGTTGCAATCATATTCAACAAGAGGTGTTGCACGTTCTGACAGTTTGTGAATATTTCTCTGAAAATGTGGACTGATCAATCTTAGTCTACAAAACTATACACAAACCAGTGCAGGTGTGAAAGTGTTCTGGATGGGACACCCACCAATCAAAGGGCCAGCAGAATGAACTGTTTTAGTTTTAGGTGAGTATTTCTGATTGGCCTGCTCTCTAACATGGCCAGCCATGCTTGTGTGATACCAAACACATCAGTCACTATGGTGGCATGCTAACATTTTAGACTTCAGTGTCACCCAAACACCAAGCTCTCCACCATCTTTCCAAATCTTCACTACAGTAAGGTGGTTATTTGGGAGATCTGGGTTATTGAGGTGCTCTCAACTATAAAGGCACACATCAACTGAACTGATTTTCTAATAAAGATCTGTTCATGTGAAAAATGCACAGAGCAAAATGAAATAGTTTCAATTATGTATCATCAAGTTAGATGCATTTATCTGGGGGTATCCCAAAAGTTACAGAAAAATACCTGCAGAAATCATACTGCTTCTGTAGCTTACTGTTTCCGTACAATTTTGTACAGAAGTGCTGAACTGAAGTGTGCACACTAACAAACATCATGCCAACTGTAAAGCATGGTAGAGGGGTATCAGTCTGGACATCTAAGACTTAAAGGGGATCAAATTGTATTGGATTTTGCATAATGTCATAATAATGCATAATGCAAATACAGTATTACCCACAGCCAATCAATGGCAACGTGGTTTAATATGAAGAGTTATAAAAAGTCCATATTATTTACCCATCGCTGTTTGTGAATGATCTATGGAAAGTACTTTGACTTGTTATTGTACATGCTATGCTATTTTCACAGTTAACAATTAACAATTGAGTGTCTTAAACTTAATTAAATCAAACTGCTCTTATTAAATGGATAAATCCAGGCAATTATCACTCATTTAATGTAATAATTGGCTTTTGTTTTTTAGTCTCAGCCCCTAAAAGTTTTGTTCCATATAACCAGGGGTTGGGCACTAACAAAGTACATCTATTTGAGTACTGTACTTAAGTATGCTTAAGTAAGTATATTTACTTCACTGTAGTATTATATGATTTGCAAACATATGTGTAACCTCATTACATTTTAAAGACAAATATTGTACATTTAACTCCATTACATTTCTATCAAGGGAATCGATGATTGTTGCTTTGAAGAAGGTCTAAACGTCAGTAAACATGATTGCTTTTTTCAAAAGGTGGCACTGACGAAGACATATAAATGAAGGGCAGTTTCAAAGGGTTACATTAATTTCATGATTCATCAGAGAGCATTTTTAGGAGTAATTCTTAAGCAGTTACTTGGGGTATTAAGTGTTGTGGTAATAGAGTTGATTCCAGTTAAAGGGGCCACATCGGGACCCAATGGTTTTGGTCCTAATAACCATCTGGTCTGATTAAACGAACATGCCCTATGTTATGAGCTATGTATCAACACAATGTACTCAGCATGCAAAGCATAATACTGTAAAAAACAAGTTTTTACTAAATTCCAGTCAATGTTTGAAGAACTTATCCAGTGTGATT
>JAVSBV010172586.1:0-13741 GCA_033117975.1 Parotocinclus spilosoma | reverse complement strand
CTCTCTCTCTCTCTCTCTCTCTCTCTCTCTCTCTCTCTCTCTCACACACACACACACACACACACACACACACACACGCACTAAGGAATACTTTAAAGACACCAATTAACCTAACATGCATTTTTGTGTCAAAACAGCCCTTAAGATAAAACATTAATTAAAAAAATGAATATTCATGTCATGATCTATTAATTTTTATAAGAAAATTGCTACTTCATTCATAAACTACATTGCATACATGCCTGGTATCTCCACCTTCATAAGGGAGAGTATTTTGACAAGGAATATTGGGATCCAGCAGAGGGCATCAGAAACCACAATGAAGAAA
This sequence comes from Parotocinclus spilosoma, assembly GCA_033117975.1. NCBI lineage: Eukaryota > Metazoa > Chordata > Actinopteri > Siluriformes > Loricariidae > Parotocinclus > Parotocinclus spilosoma. The sequence continues at coordinate 13,413 of JAVSBV010172586.1, read as the reverse complement.
AAACGATTGGCCACCGCCACATCTTTATGGAGGCGACTGCGCAGGTCTGTGGCGTTGATGCCAGTCTTATAGATGGAGTAGAACATACTGGAGTAGCAGAAGACAATAACCAGGAATGCCAGCACGTTTAGCCCTGTTAACAAATTAAGCCACAGTAAACAATGCCACACTAATCATAAATAACATTGTTAGTAGTTTATGAATCCACCTGCAGGTCTAAGCATGAATTTAAACATGTGATTAAATCTGATATGTTATATTTATTGTCTACACAGTTAGTTTTAGCAGCATTTAGCAGGTGCCTTATAAAGAAGCAAAAGCTGTCTGCACAACATCGTTATAATTTGCATAAGCTTTTTGTGCAACATTGTGGGTTGTGTAAATGAGTAGTGCTGATCATCAGATTACAAATGTGTTAGCATTTGTAGAGATTGTGTAAGATTTAAAGGTAATTAAGGACAATAATTTTTTTGTTTGACACTTTTGCCCTAGGGCAACTTCAAGCTCAAGAAGTGTTAAGGGAGGCATTGGATGGTTGCCAGACGTCTTCTCAATACAAGCATGTTAATATGAATTCAGGTCTAGAGAAAATGAAGGCCAGTCCATGTGTTCGATTCCTGCCTCCTGAAGCATGTTTTTGATGAGATGCATATGATGGGGCCCTCCATTATCATCCATAAAAGCAAAGTTGTTTCCAACTGCTCCAGCATAGGGTACCACTATAGGGTGCAGGACCTTATCCCAGTATCTGACAGCAGTCAGGGATCCATTTCTGATAATGTAAAGCTCAACACGACCACCAATGCTGATGCCAACCCAAACCAGGATTCCACTACCACCACAGAAGTCTGTTTCTTGCAGGAAACATGGATTCTCCCATGGTCCTCGTTTATGCCAGATCAGGACACGATGATTGTCAGGCTGCAAACTAAACTGTGACTCATCAGAGAAGAGGACAGTTGACCACACATTACAGATTCAAAGACAATGCTCATCAGCCCTCCTTCTACAGGCTCTACAGTGTTAGGCAGATAATGGGATGCATACCATTGGTCACCCGGCATGCAGTCCAGCACAATGGAGCTGATTTTGTATGGTCTGGGTTCATATCTGTCGTCCAGTGGCAGCAAAAACCTGTCCCTGCCACTCTGTTGCATTGCTGCTCCTTCTTACCAATATGGTCATCTCCTGCTGTTGTGCCAGATGGGCATCCCTGACCTAGTCTTTGATGTACTGTACCAGTCTCTTTGAAAGTGATTCTACAGTCTGTTAATCATGACTTGGGATGTTCCAAGTGCCCACTTGTCTTGTCTGTATTTAAGCAGCTTCAAGACGTCCTATGGCTCCAAGCTTCACATTCAGTCAAATCGTGTTGCAGATTGCTAGGGCTGACAAATTGCAGGATGTGCATTTCAAGATCAGGGAACATTCAAATACTTCAGCACTTTCAGCCTTTTATATAGTGCATTTTTACCAATTAAATTAAAGTTGTTTTGCATTTAATTTGCATTCTAGAGCAACTTTCTTTGACTCAACATTCATTTTTATGTTCTTATTAATAAAAAAGATCAAATTTTTCAAAATCATATTTACTTTAAATTATCTCTTAATTTTTGTGATCAGTGTAGTTCAGTCCGAAATTATTGATAACTAGGTAACCTTTTAAACAAATAAAGTTTTTGTGATCTTAGTTAAAGTTTAATTACATGTTTTTGAACTTGGTTTACATTTATATGGAAAATTTGAATATCTACATTTTTCTGGATAAGCCTGTGATTCATTCCCTTAAAAATGAGAAAACTAACTGAATTTCAAAATTTAAAAAAAGGGAAAATTGCATTTTAAAATGGCCATAACCAGCCTATTGTGACAGTTGTTTCAGACTTGTTTGTTCAAGACATTCCACAAATGCTTGTTTGGATTGATATCTGAGGAATTTGGAAGGCAAGTCAACACCTTGAGCTCTTTGTCATTTTTTTCAAACTGTTCCTGAAGTTTTCCTTTCTACATTTCCCATAACCATAAGTCGTGATATTGTAAAACAGGGAATATATCGTTCATTATCGTTGGTACTGAGCATTTCATTGGCTAATTTGTTTTCCTGTAACTTGTCTTAATTACTTTTTTGTACCTTAACTGACGACCTTGTTAAGGAGTGTTTTCTCTCTGTGTTTTGATTGGTACCTGATTTCTGACCTCAGTCTGGTTTGAACCTTCTCTGGTTTGCTGCTGCAGCTTTAATAAATCATCTAAATAGCTTTGTGCATTTGTCTCCATCTCTGGGCCAGGTCTGACAGGATACATTGTCACTACAAAGACATCCTAAGCCTGTTCAGTTCCAGAAACATTCATTACATTTAGAGAGCTGTTGGTACTGAAGCAACAGGAATTCAGACCATGGATCAGCTTGTCACTTAGTACCGGCAGTTAGCGTTCTTGCTCATTTGTAGATGCTCTAGTGGTCACAAACCCAAATTGAAATGAGCCAGGTGAGCATTTATGTAAAATCACTGCTATATAAATTTGATTGTAATTGTGGTGACTTCTATGGTTTCTTGTTACAGTTTCTTTGTATTTCTCCAGCTTTCTGATAAGATGCACATCATGCTGACTATCTTGAGCATCCACTCACATTAGCCACAGGCTAATGCTGTCTGATCAAAAACAGCACCTGCAAAAAAGACACCTTCAAGTATGACCTTGTGCAAGCCCTGGAGTTTTTACCAACCTTGCTGATGACAAAGGCTTAATCTCAAAAAGGGTTGCAGCTCCACTAATTATGTCTTAGAGTTCCTCACCTTGCCCATGCGGATCAATAGAATTGAATGATTATGCCCTGTTGGCCTATTCTGCCATAGTCTCCACCCTAAGCTTTAGTCCTAACTGGACTGTGGATGAACTTATTTCAATGACTATCAAGCTTAACCAGCTCACCAAGTCACATTCGTGTGCTTCCTACTGACACTCTGCAATTTATATGCATTAATGTAGTTCTGCCCAAAACCAGATCCACCATAACTCACCAGTAGGGGTTACACTGACCAGCAAATCCACTAATTAAAGTGGGATGCTAAAGCTTACTAATTGGAATAAGTCACATTTCAGTTGTATGATTTGCTATTTCCAAACCTTGTGCAGCACACTAATAATCTAATTACACTATTACCATCAAATAAAGTAAGCTGCTTGGGTGATAGGAATAGAGGTCACAGACACGTAAATAACATTTATTTTAAATGCAATATTAATTTAAAATTAAAATAATTTTTAAAAAATTTAATTTGAAATGCGTATTTCGTATTTTCATTTTATTTTATATATTGAAAGCAGAAATGTTAGAGATAACATGACATAATGTGTAACACCAGATCTTGTTCTGGCAGGGTCCAGCTCAAATTAAATACTGCATAGCTGTCTTATTTTACACATTTATTCGTTGTATTTTAAAGTGTAGTCTAAGGAAGCACCTTGTAGGTCTGTTATTTCAAATATAATTTTATGCATTGTTTGCATCAATACATTTGCCATTGTCAATAAGTATTGAAATGGGCAAATACAATAAAATAAAAATAAAATAAGGATAAGTTTAATTTTGCTTTAGCTATGGAAGGCATTTTTAATGACCAGTCGTCTAGTAAAAAGACTCATGGTGCAACCTACCCCTACTCAAATGTACACTACATCATGGAACATCTCCCTCTATGTCTTGCATTCCCTACTGTTTCCCATTATTCAAGATGTCTCCTGGCTGAGGTGACATAACCCAGTTATTTTTTGGTTGAAATTTGTGTTCTTGTGCTTTTACCACTCTGCTTCAAGAATTGCTTCGCCATGTCTGCTCGCCATCTCCACCAAGCTTTGCAAACAGGCTCAGCAGTACACTAATTAGTAAACTAGATCAGTGTATAAAACTATGGAATTTGTGTTTTTTTTTATTACAGTGGAAAACCACCGTGAAAACAACAGTGACTTACCAAGGAAAATTCCTGTGGAGTATCCTTTGGCAGTGGGCTTCTCCAGCATATCAGAGTGCAGAGGGAAGCAGACCCCATTACGCCCATAGTAATTGCCAAACAGATCATTACTAAGCAGAGGCACACCAGCTATGAGCAATCCCAACAGCCAGATGGAGACGAGCACCAGGCCAGTCTGCAGCTTCCCAGGACGCAGGTGGCTGAACGGAAATACGATGACCAGAAATTTCTCCAGAGTCAGGTAGGTGAGGAGGAGCACAGACACTTCAGAGGACAGCATAGCTAGAAAGCCGATGGTGCGACACTCCAGACTCTCCATCCACAACAAAGCATTGCGGTTGTACTCTCCACGAAACTTGACATCAAAGACACCGAGAAAGAACAGATAGACACCCATCAGACAGTCTGCACCTGTGAAAAAAGTGTAAACAAGTTAGTCAAGATTACTCGAAACCTTCGGTCGAGTGGTGCAACAATAAAGAGTATTATCAGTGGATTTATTGTTTTATTTCTGACAACACCATAGACAGCAGAGGAATGGTAGGATGGCATTCTTTCTTAATCACTAGCCAATCTATGCATTAATTAATCTGCTGTATATATCGGATTCAATTAGTGTTTAGCTTCCCTTTAAAGGGACATTGGCAACAGCATCAAAACAGTGACAGATGCTGACTTCATTTATCTCAGTGAAGACATATGCTATCCTTCACTCTCAGGCTGTAATGCATTATGCATGACTCAGCCACTGCTAAGTGGGGTAGGTATGAAAGACCTTTTGAACAAGTTTAAGTAATCAGAGTAAAAGACATGTCTCTTACAAACAGCTACAATTAACGTTCAGAAATATTCAAACACCCTCATTTTAAAAGGTATCATTGTGATGTGATACAGAAATGAATTAAAATATACAAAACTAAGTCTCGGTAAACATAAAAAGAACATTTATCTACCAAAATTTACACTAAAGACATGCTTCTGACCTCTCTCTTGTGGAACCTATGCCAAATATTGCCACAGGCAACAACAATCAACAACCTGATCGGCTCTATGCGAAGAAGCTGTGTTGTCCTGCGTGAGGCAAACGGTGGCCACTCAAGATACTGGCTGGACCTCCTGGTCCCCACTGGACCCACCAATACCGGATGCCACACCTGTTAGCTACGAACTGACAATTAAGGCTACAATATGCATGGGCTTACCAAATTGGGAAGATTTCAAAAACATTGTCTAGTCTGATGAGTCTCTTGGATAGTGTGGTCCCAATTAGTCATAAACAACATCAAAGGATGAATCCTTCTTTGCATAAACAGTCCAGACTGGTGATGTAATGGTGTCGGGGATCTTTTTTTTACACTTTATACTCTGAACATTGTTAGTGTCACAGCCTACCTGAGCTTCGTTACAAACCATGCTAAACTCTTAATGACCACATTGTACCACCTCAATGTCACAAACGTCCAGCAAAAAAACTCAAACTGGTTTCCTGAACGTGACAATGCCCACAGTACTTAATAGCATTCAATAAAGAACCTTTGGGAGTTTGTGGAATAGGAGGTTTGCATCATGGATGGACAGATGAAAAATCTGGTGCAAAAGTAACTTACTGTCATGATACTTGAAAGCTGTAGTTAATTAAGTGTAAGAAAGTAAATGCATACTAGGCTGAAGGCTTACAAACTAGCATTACCAAGCCTGTTTGTCATGAACACCCAGTTCCAAATATATAACATCACTGAGATTATTATTTCTTTTTCCAGAATAATCCAGTTTTTACTCAGGCATATCAATCAGACATATCAGCCAAATCTGGTGAAGACAAATGTGTGTGTGTGTGTGTGTGTGTGCGTGTGTGCGCATATGGGTGTGTCTTTGTGTGTGCGTGTGTGTGTGTGCATATGTGTGTGCGGTGTGTGCGTGCATGTGTGTGTGTGCGTGTGCATATGTGTGTGTGTGTCTGTGTGTGTGCGTATGTGTGTCTGTGTGTGTGTGTGTGTGTGTGTGTACATTTTTCTCCAGAATAATCAAGTTATTACTCAGACATATCAGTCAAATCTGGTGAAGACAAATGTGTGTGTGTGTGTGTCTGTGTGTGTGTGTGTGTGTGTGTGTGTGAACCTGAAGTCATCAGGAAGGTGATGCACTGCTACAATAAGTGTACAGATGAACATCTTACCATCTTACACTGTGGCAGGGAATCAAGTCCACAAGAAACTACAAAAGTAACAATGGCTGTACAATGTACATATCAAATCAATTTCTCACAGATGATGTGAACCACTCCTTTGCACAGCTGATAGAGACAACACCCAACCCATCATAAAGCTCCATCTGTTGGAGGCACCATTATATGCACTGATGAAGTGGTTCCTACAGGTCATCTCATTAGCTCTTCACACTGCCTTGGGAAAGGAGAGCTATGTCAGGATACTCTGCATTGTGTCGCACCATGCTACTCAATAAACTGGTCACAAAACTACAAAACATTTCCCTCAATATGCACCTTTGTAATTTTTGGTACTTCTGTAAGAATGGTTATTCTGCAAGCCACACAGTTCCGACACTAGGGGACCAGCGTGAAAGACTATAATGCCTAGAACGTATGTACCAGGCATGGCACTGATGAGGGCTAGATGAGTTACTTGAGCTCGTCTCGCCACTGCTGCAGTAGTTTCTACTTTAATTGCTGTTCACTCAGGATTTGAGAGCTTGCATTAGCACAACGTGTATTTCTTTCATTCCCCGTTGCGAGTGATGGATTGTTAATAACGTTCTCGTACACTCATATACACATGCACTCATGCCCATATTCTGTGTAACCTGTTTGTGGTCTGGCACTATTTTAATGTAGCAACTTGTTTTACTGTATACTGTGAAGACAGAGAAGAACTTGAGAATGCAGGAGCTGGAACAACAACAATTAGACTTCAGAAAACAACAAAACGGCCATCTGTAACGCAGAGTGGTAGTGGCGGAGACACACGCAGCGTGCAGTTGCAGGTGGGAATTTATTAGAGAGCAGCAGGCAAAAACAAGGTTCTACAGTCCCAGGATTGGCATGTGGCACAAAAACAAAGTCCAGTGTGGAGGAGGTACGAAAACCAAGGTCCTAACAGAAAGTGCTATCGTGATAGGAGCAGATTAGGTAGCTGGAACCGCCCGTGGGCGTGACACCATCAGCATAAATGAAGAGAGGGTGTAGGCAGTGCGGAGTTTCTCTGATGTTCCTCTTGAGTTTATAGAGTCTCCAGAGATTTTTCTCTCCAAGGAGCCTAAAAAAGCAAAGCACAACTCCCATGACAGTTGCTGGTCAACTTCTACAGGTGTGCCATAGAGTCCGTCATAATATACTGCTTCACAGCATAATAAACAGGTAGCACGTTTGAGAACAAGCAGGCTCTGAAACACATCATCAAAACAGTCCAGAGGAAAACATTGGAAGACATTTACAAAACCCACTGCTGCTGAAAAACCATCAACATTTGAAAAAAGATCATGGCATCTTCATCCTTCTGTCGTCCAGCAAGCATTACAAATCCCTGTACACACAAACCACCAGACTGAAAAACTATTTTTAGGGCTGTCACACTGCTGAACTCACAGAGTACTTACACGCCTCCCTATAGCTGTATACCACTACAACCAAACTGGACAAACACTGTTTTAGATACAATCTATTGTACTGTTACCATAACGTTAACATTTCCATCCTACTGCAACCCATTGTACTGAGACAAAGCAAAGGTTCTGCAAAATATATATGGGTTTTTATTTATCTCCTACCTAAGCACATTCATTATTTATTACATATTCATTTTACAATAATTTAATACTGGACAATATGCCTCAACATTGCTCATATCACCCAGCAATTTATATTATTATTATATTATTAACTCTAATTATGGACACTACTGTTTAGTTAGTTTATCCTCTTGTAGACATTGCAAGATTTTTATTCTCAATCTGTGTCTATATCAAGTGATATTTTGTATTTTTATTTTATTTTTATAATGTATAAATTTATAATTTATAATTTATAGATTATTCTTACATATAATAATACATTAGTATTAGCAACGTGTTTAAAATATATTAATTAATACACATTATATAAAAATGCTTTTAGACTCAATTTTCAGTGGGTTTACCTCAGGACTGACCTTTATCCATAATCAGTAACCCACACACATTTCCTTTTTTTTTTTTTTTTATGTAATAATTGAGCAATATGTTTTGACTTCACTATAATACATAAAACAGTGAATCTACAATAAGCAATCAAACTTATTCAAACAGTTCAAACAGCTCATTCAAAGCCTAAACATTGCCTTCCTAAGCTTGACTATGGGTCTACTAAGGCTTCTTAGTAACTATAAAGTAAATTAAAGAGCTAAAATAATGACAAAATACCCTAAATCAGCTATATACAAACATTTTTTTCCCGTACCCTATGTGTGTGCATTGCATGTGCACTGTAACTTACAACACAGTACTTTGATGCACACAGCATGCAGGTTGTTTTCTGCACGAATGCACGATCGCATTCCGATGACAAAGAGGTTTCCAAAGCTGGTGATGAAGGCCATGACCCAGACAGACACTCTAAGGACCATGTTGGCCAGCAGGTCCTCAAATGATGAGATCCCATCAGTATTGGGTTTGCACTTTCGTACATGTGGCGCATAGGAACAGTAGTGAAAGTCCTTAAAATATCTGTGTAGGGAAACAGTGAGTTTTAATGAAAGAACATAAGTTAACGCAAAAGTGTAATTAGGGACATACACCTCATACATGTGAGACAGTTTTTCCATTGGGTGAAACATCTTAGTTTGTATATCTGGAATCTCAATGCCTTCTAGTCCTCTGCAAAATACAAAGCACATGATTATTCTTAGAGTTTAAATTAAACAGAAACACGCAAATATGTCTGTGCTTTTTACTCACAAAGATTCAAGATGAAGCAAGCTATCAAAATGACCAGCATGAATGTGAAGTAAAGGATTATAGGATATATTGCTGCAAGACAAACAGAACTCTTACTACAGTAAAGCAGAACCACTGCGGCCAGAACTACATGTAAGATAGAACACAACACCTGCAACTTACAGCTTCAGCAGTGATTTCAAACTCCTGAAAATGTTCTTAGGGAGGTCTGAAATTCTATTGCAAGACAAGTCCCTACAAAAGAGTAACAGAAAAGAAACAAAGGAAATTAGGCAAGTAGTTGCATCCGGCTGCTGGAAAACCTGTAGTAAGCATAACTGATTTGCAGAAAGTAAAGACAAAGCTGTTAATACAAAACAGAGGTACAAGTGTTGGTTCTTTACAATACTCACAGCTCTGCTAGTGCTCCAAGTGACTGAAAAGTATTCTCTGGAAGAGTATTGATTTTGTTGTCACGCAATGATCTACAAGCACAAAGGATTTTATTATACAGTAACCAGTGACTAATATGATTGCAGCAACACTGTATCTGTGATAATGCAATTTTAGCAACTTTAAAATGAGGACATATGGTGCCTTGAGGCATGTTGTTGTATTTGGTGGTTTATTTTCTTGCAGGGGCATGACGACCCAAGTCTCACACACTGTGCTCTTTCATTTACTGAGATGGATTTGTGTTGTACCTGGCAGAATGCATTTTTCCCTACAGCATCAGACAGTGTGCCTTCCTAATAATGAATTAATTTGATCTTTCTGGAGTCTTTTAGGAGGACAGACTGTAGACAAAATAACCATACATAGACCTGGATCTTTTTTTGAGCATTTTTCTTATTTAAATCCTAATAAAATAGGTTTCACTGATACATATCATGGTGTTACATATTTAAAGGTACAATAGAATTTGCCATTTGTTTTTTTCGAATTTTTTAAATCAAAAACTTTTTAAATGGACCACTTATCTTGGGTGTGGGTTCCATTTTGTTTTGGAGACAAAAAATGTTCACCACAATCAGATTATGGCATCTCAAATAACTGCAGACTTTCCAATATTTTAAAGTGATTAAATGCACTTTTGTGCAGAGACTTACTTAAGAAAAAACAATAGCAGCAGTAGGGTATCACTGTAGAGTATAGCTCTACAGTATAGTTAGCTAAAAAGTCTCGATTTATACCCAAGCTGATGGGTTATATGTTAACACTAAAAAATATTTACTCTTATCACTTTGTTTATGGCTAAAACATCTTGCCAGTCAGTCACATGCGGAAAAAAACACAACTTCTGCCATCACAAGAAAGTAAATCACCTGACTGACACAGCCCCGTACCATGACAGACTGGCTTTTGGACTAGAAGCGGCCAACAGTCTGGATAGTCCTTCAGTGTTGTCCGGAGCACACAATGTCCATTCTAGACATAGTAATCCTGATGCTTCTTTATTATAGTGCTTGATTATAGTGCTTGTTTGCCAAAGTAATTCCTAATAAATTGTCCCATCCCATCTTTATCTTTGGCAAGGAAAAAATACATGGAATATGAGATTTCTTGGGTTAATATTGTCTGTACTTTAATACAAGTAAAAGACGCATTGTGTTCATTTTAAATCAGAATTTTCAATGGCGTCCCAACTTTTTCTGATTTTGGGTTTTGAGGAACAAACTGCACTATAAATACATCTCAACAGCTTCTAATCATCACCTTCCCTGAGTCTTTGCTCTGACTCGTTACAGCGTGCACTCACTTTTCTAGCTCCTTTATTTCTTAGTTCATTATTATTCCAGATCTATTCATAATTTCATTGAGCAATATTTAAATCGCTTAATTATCTTCCTTCCCGATACCGGTGTGTTTATTTATCATGTCATATCTACAGCACCAACCTCCAGTATGTAAAATAACAAGGACATAAATAACTTACAGTACTGTGAGTTCATTACACGCCATGAGAGTGGAGTAGTTTACCATCTTAATGTGGTTCTCAGCAAAGTCACTGGAAGAGAGACGAAAAATGGTCAGTATGAACAGATTAGAAGAAAAATTTAATATACAGGAGGATGTAAATCTCAGCTTATAACCAATACACTATATTAGTGAGATAACAGAACCAATGCCACCGCACCTTTAATCAGTGTCAGCAGCTGGCATTCTGTAACGTAATGTGTAATTTAAAAGTGAGACAAATGGACAATGTAGTTCTGTTATAAGCAAACCCCCTTAACAGGAGATTCTAGAGTTGTGATGTACAAATAAGTACCAGATGCATTGCCTGTAAAACAGGAATCACGTTTAAATCAAATCAGGATTACTGGCGCCACAAAACAGACACAAATTAATTTAACTAAGAAGGAAAGAAATAAGGAGAAAAATACATGTATATATAATGACAGATACAGACACAGCAGAGGGGCAGAGAGAGAGAGAGGGAGAGAGAGGAAGAGAGAGAGAGAGAGAGAGAGAGAGAGAGATAATAAAATATATAAATAAAGCAAGAAAGAGTCAGCTCCTATAATGTTTACAATGCATCAAATTATACCAGTTCTTTATCATTTTCTTTTCTGGCCTCCACCGTAACCACAACATCTACTGTCATTTGTATTTTGTTATATATTTTTGAAAGCCCATTTTTACTATTTGTTTTTTCCACCAGATCTGGACAGAATAGATTGTGTAAATCAGTTCATTTTCACCCTAATCAGTGGTACTGTGTTGGTTTTTGGGGGAAACATGTCACAAGTTACTAATTCATAATGTGGCAAGGCACAGCATGTTCCCGATTAGCATTTCCATGAATCTAGATAGAGAAACAGTTAAGCTTATTCACTTCATTCAACTCACAAACAAATGTAACACCTACCTACAGGTCTCTCTGTAACTAAAAATACATTAAATAGAACACATTCAGAATATTGATGCAAGTATCTTAGCCACCAGATCGCATTACTCCAGTTCAACATTTTAGATGCTTCACATGCAGCATTTTTATTCTGTTGTACCTATAATTGAGCTCTTGTCCTTAATTATAAACCATAGATTCATTTTATCTTTATAATTTGAAATGTAATTATCTGTGTTAAAATGTGCTATACACTTAATTTTGATCAAAATGAAAGGTAACCCACTTTGGTACCATTCTATGCTGAGCACATTTCACATTTAAACGACACTGACTATTACTTTCTTTGTGAAGTTGTCACTGAGCATTTCCTCCTGTTTCTGTTTACTGTTACTGTGCATGAACCCCACTATGTTTTTGGATGGCAGATTTAGCACAGCATTTTGGACACTCAGCCTAGTAGGTTTTTATCAGTTTTTGGACTCTCTGTGATACCCGTCTTGCCATGCTCCTTTGTGCCTTTGTCTGATTATTATAATAAAGCTTTTGAATTGCATCTTTGCTTTTGCCTCCCACTTCTGCCAGTCATGACAGGTGTTTTTTTAATTTCTCTGTAATCATGTTTGTCATGAGGCCAGTCCCTTCACATCAAATCATCTTTGCAATTCGATTCTACCACCTTTATAATTTACAGTCGGGGTCAGTTGTCTGGAATAAAGGATGAAAAATCAAGCATAAACAAGACTCAATATGGAACACAAGATTCTCCTTGCTTGCAATTTGGCCATACAACGGCAAATACACCAAGGTACTGAACTCTGGATCTGATGGTCCTCGGTTCAAATCCCACATCTGCCAAGCAACACCCTTAACCCACAACTGCTTGAATTGTAAGACTGTATCAGCTGTAAGTCACTTCGGATAAAGGTGTCTACTAAATGCCATAAATTTAAATACAGGTCAGCATTTTGTAAGGAATCTGATATTTGTTTTCACATGCACAAACCAAACATTCACCAAAAAAGCCAAAAAGACCTGTAACTCTTTCAAAGTTGCCACTTGCCTTTCAGTAGTTTCCTTGATCAATATATTCATGGCTCTTTATGTACTCTGATGTATTCTTAATACTACAACTAATCAAACAAATCAACTAATTAGAACCACTATAACAGATATCAGATGGAGCCCCTTTAGCCTAGTTTGTGATCTGGAAGGTTACTGTTTATAATTGTTATTTAAAACAGGCTTGAAACTTTTCCAAATCAGATATTTTAATAGTTAAATTGTTGTTTCTTTGGTGTTGATGGTTATAATGTGTAAATGCAGCTGGAAAAAGTTTGATTTAATTATTTAATGTGACAAAAGGTAAGGATTTTTGTCAGAGATCCTGTGTCTGTCTCTCCTCCTGTCACCACGCCTGTCACTCGCTCTCTTAGTCCCGCCTTCTAGCTCTGCGGTTCCTTGCTCTCGTCACTCAGGTGTGGTTGATCAGGCTTTGATTGGGTCTTTCTCTCATTTAAGCTCTGTGTTTCAGCGTGGCGGGCGCGAAGTATTGTCTCCGATTGTGTGCACATACCAAGCGTTATTTTGACCCTGTATTTCTGCTGTTATCTCTCCTAGCTTTGTTTCCGTGTTCCTGTGTCCCTGAAGTGTCGAGTGGGT
>JAVSBV010172576.1:0-13742 GCA_033117975.1 Parotocinclus spilosoma | reverse complement strand
TCCTAATACTTTTGGTCACATGTTTGTTGTGTCCTAATACTTTTGGTCACATGTTTGTTGTGTCCTAATACTTTTGGTCACATGTCGAAGAAAGATAAAAGTGAAAAAAGAATGTGAAAGAGGAAAAAATAAAGCTAAATAAAGATTAAATGAAATAAATGAAAAAAGAGAAATTAATGTGAAAGAAAAATTACAGTAAAGAAAGAAAGAATAGGAATAAAACAATGCAAGAAATGTCAAAGAAAGGAAATAAAATTAATGCAAAAAAGTGTTAAAAAGAAAACAATGGCAGCGAAAGAAAGGGGGGAAAAAAGTAATGCTAAAGAAAAACTAGTTAAAAAAAGAAAGAAATGAATGCTAAAGAAAGAAAAAATGGGAGAAAGAAAAGAAATAAATGTTATATAGAGAGAAATAACGAAAGAAAGAAAGCTTTTTTTTCCTTGCCACTGTTGCCTAGGCCTGCTCAGATATTTAGAAACCCACCGCTTTGTTCTGCCTCTGAGATTTGAGCTCCTCCTGCAGTCTGAAGGTATCTGCCAGGCTTTGGTGTTTCTCCTTCCAGCTCAGACACTCGTCGGTTCGTTCCTCCAGCTCTTTCCGGGTCAGTCTGTTCTCCTGCTCGGCCCGGTGCCGCTGCTTATTGGCCTGGTCGCTCTGTTCCTCCGCGCCTTCAGCCCTGTGCCTCCAGCTCACCTCCCTACAGCCGCCCCACAGCCGTTAGTACAAAGCGTGGATTCTAACCATTAGCTTTATTGATGGGATCTACCGTTGTCTGGTGGCGGCGTTCTCCTCGGTCAGTTCCTTCAGTCGGTGCTGGAGGGCGCTCTTCTCCTCCTCCAAACTCTTATTCTCCTGAAGGACAAACTGCTTCTCTCCACAAAGCCTCTCCAGCTTCAGCTTCGTCTCAAAGGAATTCCTCTCACTCTGAGCCAGAAGCAGCTGCAGGTCAGTGTACTGGAGAAGAAATAAAAAGAGAAGAAATGTGATCATAACGAGCAACGAGCAAGAAAAAGAAAAAAGAAGAAATGTGTTCGTAACGAGTAACGAAAGAAAAAGAAAAGAAAAAAAAATGTGGTCGTAACAAGCAACAAAATAAAAAGTAAAGAAAAGAAATGTGGCCATAACGAGCAATGGAAAAAAACTAAAGAAAAGAAATAAAATAAGTAAAAAAAGTCATAATGAACAACGAAAAAAAAAAGAAAAGAAATGTGGTCGTAACGAGTAACGAAAAGAAAAAAAATGTGGTCATAATGAGCAACAAAACGAAAAAGAAAAGAAATGTGGTCGTAACGAGCAATGAAATTAAAAGAAAAGAAAAGAAATGTGGTTGTAACGAGCAACGAAAGAAAAAGAAAAGAAATGTGGTCGTAACAAGTAACGAAAGAAAAAGAAAAGAAATGTGGTCGTAACGAAAGAAAAAGAAAAAAGGAATGTGGTCGTAACGAGCAACAAAAGAAAAAGAAAGTAAAAGAAATGTCATCATAACGAGCAACGAAATAAAAAAGAAAAGAAATGTGGTCGTAACAAGCAACAAAAGAAAAAGAAAAGAAAAGAAATGTGGTCGTAACAAGCAACGGAAAAAAACGGAAAAAAACGGAAAAAAAGAAATAAAATAAGTAAAAAAGAAAGAAAAATAAATAAGATCAAAGATAGAAAGATAAAAATAGAAAGAAATGGTGAATAAAAGTGAGAAAAAAGAATAAAATAAGGAAATTAATGCTAAAGAAAGAAAAGAATAAAGTAATAAAGGAAAGAAATGAATATAAAATAAAAAAAAGGCTCAATAGTTTGGAATAACAAACTTTACTTCTTTGCTCCGTTTCTGTAACTCCTCGCCCATTCTCGCTTTGCCAGCCAGTGCCACGTCTCTCTCTTCTTTGCCCTCTTGTGCCAGTACCTCTGCCAGCGCCCGTTTTTTTTCGGCCTCGGTTCGGGACGCGTCCGCTTCCTCCGCCGCTTTAGAACATGCAGTCGCCCTCTGCTGACTGAGGAGCAGCTTCTGCTTCAGCTAAAACCAGCAGGAGATCCAAATTAGATCAAATAAACACCAACCCACCCAAAAAAGAATGAATAAATAAGTTTAAAAAACTATTACTGCTTATAAAAAGTAACTAATGAATAAATGATAAAGAAAAGAAATGAATCATTAAGAAAAAAATATTTAGCAAAATGAAACAAAGGAAGAAAAGTTAAAGAATGGTAAAAAAAAAAGAGAAAGAAATTCTAAATAACGAAGTGCAAAAAATACTGCTTAAGAAAAAAGAAAGGTTAGGAAAGAAAGAAATACTAAAGACAAAAAGAATGTGAAAAAACAAAATCAAAAGAAAAAGCACAAAAAAAGAAATTAATGCTAATAAAGGGGACAAAATGGGTGATAAAAAGTAAATGAAAGAAAGAAAAAATTGCAAAAATAAATAAATTTTAAAGGAAAGTGATGCTAAGGAAAAAAAAGATACAAACAATGCTAAAGAAAGAAATGAGAAAGAAAAAAAAAGAATTAAATTAAAAAAAAAAAAAAATTTTAATTAAGAAAAAATTAATGCTAAGAAAAGAAAGAAATAAAAAGTAAAAAAAAAAAAAAGAAATGAACACTAAAGAACATTTTTCAAGGGTTGCTTCCCATCTATTTTTTTCTATTTTCTATTCTTTTTTGTTTGTTTTTTAATTTTTAAAATTTTTTAAATAAATGCAGGAACAGACGTTTCTAACATTAATAATTAAAAAAATTAAATAGTTTAAATAAATTCCTAAATCCTGACCTGTCCCTCTTTCCTCTCTGTTTTTTTTTGGGGGGGGTTGTGTTTGGGTTGGGGTTTACCTCTTTGATCTGGACCTGCAGATCCTGGTTGAGGTTCCTCAGGTTTCTCATGGTGAGCTCGCTCTCGTTTCTCATGACGATCCTCTCCATGTGGATCTCGTTGGACAGATACTTGTTTTCCTTCCTAAGTTCTTCACATTCCTAACGAAACAAATCAAGAGGGAGATCCGGTCACTCGGGATGGAGGTGAGAACAGAACTTTTTGGTTGTGTGAGGAGGAAGGAGAACCCAAACATGGTGCTGTTAGGATGGTTCGGGCCAGGACGTCTCTCCACCAGGGTGAAGAAAGCGAGTGCAGTTTGGCCCGGCGGGGGGACGTGGGGAGGAGGTGGGCAGGGGCTCGGATCTCACCTTCCTTTTGCGCACCAGCTCCCCTTGCAGGTGGTTGATCTGGAAGAAGGAGGCGTTGGCGTTGATGGCGCTGACGGGCCTCACCGCTCTGACCGGTCTCCGGGCAGGGTGGGCCAGTTTGGGCATGCACTTTGGGTCCTCCAGTGGCTCTTTTCCAAAGCGGCTCCCCATGGTGCTGCTGCTGACCGAGTAGGACTTGAAGGTTCCATTGTCCAGAGCCGGTCTGGACAGGGACAGGTTCTGCAGATCCCCGTGAGACGTCGTTCTCAGGGTCATGGTACCCTCTTCTTCGTGTAGACCTGGAACCCAGATCCGGAACGTGGCGGGTGAGTTTGTGAACTCGTCCGTCGGGGGCGTCCGGTCTGACGCTTCGGCTTAATTATCCATGAGGTTATCTGATCGCTGCTCACTAGAAGCAGAAACTCGACACTCTCAAGACCAGCTGCATCATTCAAACCAGATCCGGGGTGGGGGAGGGAGGATCAGATATCCAAAATGGGTGGTTTAAAAATGAGAAGCTCAGTGTTGCTCCTGCTAGAGTTAAACTTATTAGCATATTATTATTATTATTATTATTATTATTATTATTATTATTATTATTAATAATAATAATAATAATAATAATAATAATAAAACCTCTAAACTATTTACTTATTTGAATCCAAAAGGCAGAACCTTATAAACCTCCTGTGGAAAAATACTGAACTCTGGAGAAGAAAGAATAAAATAAATGGGAAAAAAAGAAGGACTATTAATGATAATAAGAAATATAGAATTTTTTAAAAAGAATCCTGAAGAGAGACGAAATGAGGAAAGGAGAACAACATAAAGAAATATAGAAAGAACGAAAAAAGAATCCTAAAGAGAGACGAAATGAGGAAAGGAGAACAAAAAAAAAGAAAGAAAGAAAAAATGAATGCTGAAGAGAGACGAAATGAGAAACAAATAACAGAAGAAAGAAATATAAAAAAGAAAAAAATGAATGCTGAAGAGAGACGAAATGAGGAAAGAAGAACGGAAGAAAGAAATAGAGAAAGAAAGAAAAATGTATGCTGAAGAGAGATGAAATGAGGAAAGAAGAAATGAATGGTGAAGAGAGACGAAATAAGCAACAAATAACAGAAAAAGGAAATATAGAAAAAAAGAAAAAATGAATGCTGGAGAGACGAAAGGAGGAACGGAGAACAGAAGAAAGAAATAGAGAAAGAAAGAAAAAATGAATGCTGAAGAGAGACGAAATGATGAAAGGAGAACAGAAGAAAGAAATAGAGAAAGAAAGAAAAAATGAATCCTGGAGAGAAACGAAATAAGGAAAGGAGAACAAAAGAAAGAAATATTTAAAAAAAAGAAAAATGAATGATGAAGAGAGACGAAATGAGGAACAAATAACAGAAAAAGGAAATATAGAAAAAAAACACTGCTGGAGTGACGAAATAAGGAAAGGAGAACAGAAGAAAGAAATAGAGAAAGAAAGAAAAAATGAATGATGGAAAGACGAAATGAGGAAAGGAGAACAGAAGAAAGAAATATAAAAAAAAAAAGAAAAATGAATGATGAAGAGAGACGAAATAAGGACCAAATAACAGAGGAAAGAAAGAAAGAAAGAAAGAAAGAAAGAAAGAAAGAAAGAAAGAAAGAAAGAAAGAAAGAAAAATTGAATGCTAAAGAGAGACGAAATGGGGAAAGGAGAACAAAAGAAAGAAATATAGAAAAAAAGAAAAATGAATGATGAAGAAAGACAAAATGACGAAAGAAGAACGGAAGAAAGAAATATAGAAAGAAAGAAAGAAAAAAGAATGCTAAAGAGAGACGAAATGAGGAAAGAAGAACGGAAGAAATATAAAAAGAAAAAGAAAAAAGTAAAGAAAAAAAATAAGTAAAAAGGAAATAAAAATGAATAAGATAAAAGATAGAAAGATTAAAAAAAAGAAATGAAAGCTGAAGAAAGAAATGATGAATAAAAGAAAAGAAAATGAAATAAGGAAATTAATGCTAAAGAAAGAAAAAATAAAGTAATAGAGGAAAGAAATTAATGCAAAAGAAAGATATAGAAATGTCAAAAAAAGAAAAAAAGACTAAAAAAAATATTTGGAATAACAAACTTGACTTTTTTGCTCCGTTTCTGTAACTCCTCGCCCATTGTCGCTTTGCCAGCCAGTGCCACGTCTCTAACATTAACGATAAGGGGGAAAAAAAAGGGAAAAGAAATGGGTAAAAAAGAAAAATAAAAGCTGAAAAGAGAAGAAATGAAACCAAAAAAAAAATGGAAAAATAAATGCTTTGGAGAAAAGAAAGACAAGAAAGAGAAACAAAAAGAGAGAAGAAAAATGAATGCTGAAGAAAAAAAAAAAAAAGAACTTTGAACGTTTTTTTTTGTTCTCTTCAAATTTATTAAAAAATCATAATTAATTGGAATTAATTTAAAGAATTTTCTCTAAAGTGCCCGTTGAGCGGGGGGTGCCCCCATAATGCCCGTGGGTTTGAATGGGATGCTCAGATCCACACACACTTCTGTCCTGCATCATAACTGAAGGAATTCCTGAAGTGTGTAAAGAGAGCAGGAAGCAAAAACACAAAGCTACTTCCTGTGGTGAGAGAAACATTCCAAATGAAAGGAGGAAGTGAGAGTGCTGGAGAAGCAGAAAGCGTGTAGCCATACGCCTAAAGGTTAACCATGTCACTCGTTTGTGTTAGTAAACAAATCACAGCTCTGAGCCCAGACCATGTTTTTTTTATTAGATCAAAGGGTCCGACATCAAAAAACACATTAAAATATAGTGTATGTAATTTGGTATGTTCTTCATTCCAAAACATCAAAACTTGGCATCCATAACAATCCGATTCCATAAAATCGAAACGATATCCAGGTTTGAGTTCAGATTTATTTCTATAGCACTTTTTATTTACCGTGCAGCTTTTATAATTTCATTGTCTTTTAATATCTAGGGCGACAGTGGCAAGGAAAATCCCCCCAGACCTTATAAAGAAAGGATTTTAAAAAAGAAAAACCAGACTTGCTTGGGCGACCCAGGTTATAAATGTAAAAAGAAAGAAAGAAATGCTACAGAGAAAGGAAAAAAAGAAAGAATGTTAAAGTGAAAGGGAAAAGGCAAAGGGAAAAGAAAGAAGAAAAAAAGAAGAAGAAAAAGAGAAGTAGAAAAGAAAAGGAAAGAGAAGAGAGCAATGTAAGCTAAAGAAAGAAAAAGAAAGAAAGTGACTCAGATGATAAATGTTAAAAGAAAGAAAGAAAGAAATGCTAAAGAGAAAAGAAAGAAAGAAAAGAAAAATAAATGTTAAAGTGAAAGGGAAAAAGCAAATAAGAAAAAAGAAAGGAGAAGACGCAATGAATCAAGAAAATAAATAAATAAATGTTAGGGAAAAAAAGAAATGAGAGGAGGAGAAAACGAGGTTTAGTAAAGAAGAGAAAGAAAGAAAGAAAGAAAGAAAGAAAGAAAGAAAGAAAAATAGAAAAAGAAAATGACTCCGATGATGAATGTAAAAAGAAAGAAAGAAATGCTACAGAGAAAAGAAAAAAAGAAAGAATGTGAAAGTGAAAAAGCAAAAGCAAAGGGGAAAGAAAGAAGGAAAAAAAAGAAGAAGAAAAAGAGAAGTAGAAAAGAAAAGGAAAGAGAAGAGAGCTACAGAAAGAAAAAAAAGAAAGTAACTCAGATAATAAATTTAAAAAGAAAGAAAGAAAGAAATGCTAAAGAGAAAAAAATAAATAGCAAAACGAAGAAAGGAGAAAAGAAAGAAAATAATTAATAAATGCTAAAGACAGGAAAAAAGAAAAATCAATGCTAAAGTGAAATGGGAGAAGCAAAGGAGAAAGAAAAAAGAACTAGAGAAAGAAAAAAACAATTATAAAGAGAAAAATAAAGAAAGAAATGGCAAAAAGAAAGAAAAATGAATGTTAAAGGTAAAGTGAAAAAGCAAAGGAAAAAGAAGGAAGAAAAAAGAAAGGGGGAGACGCAATGAATCAAGAAAAGAAATAAATAAATGTTAAGAAGAAAAAGAAATGAGAGGAGGAGAAAACTAGGAGTAGTAAAGAAAAGAAAGAAAAATAGAAAAAGAAAAGGACTCCGATGATAAATGTAAAAAGAAAGAAAGAAATGCTAAAGAGAAAAAAGGAAGACAAAAAGAGAAGTGGAAAAGAAAAGAAAGAAATAATGAAAGAAAGAAGGAAAGAAAAAGAAAAAAATCGACTTGGATGATAAATGTCAAAACAAAGAATGGAGAAAAGGAAAAGGGGAAGAAAAGAAGGAATGAATTCTAAAGAAAGAAAGAAATGAAAAGAACAAAGGAGAAAAAAAAGAAGAAAAACGATATGAGGAGAAGCAATGAATTAAGAAAATAAATAAATAAATGTTAAGGAGAAAAATAAATGAGAGGAGGAGAAAACGAGGGGTAGAAAAGAAAAGAAAGAAAGAAAGAAAGAAAGAAAAATGTCAAAACAAAGAATAAAGAAAAGGAAAAGGGGAAGAAAAGAATTAATGAATTATAAAGAAAGAAAGAAATGAAAGGAGCAAAGGAGAAAGAAAGAAGAACTAGAGAAAAAAAAACAATTAATAATAAAGAGAAAAATAAAGGAAGAAATAAGAAAAGAAATAAAAATAAATGTTAAAGTTAAAGTGAAAGAACAAAGGAGAAAAAAAGAAGAAAAACGAAATAAGGAGAAGCAATGAATTAAGAAAATAAATAAATAAATGTTACGGAGAAAAATAAATGAGAGGAGGAGAAAACGAGGAGTAGAAACAAAGAATAAAGAAAAGGACGAGGGGAAGAAAAGAATGAATGAATTCTAAAGAAAGAAAAATTGAATGTTAAAGTTAAAGGGAAAGAAGAAAGGAGAAAAAAAGAAGAAAAGAGAAAGGACGAGAAGCAAAATGGTCGGGCTGTGATTTTTAAGCACAGCGCCACCTGTAGGATTTACAGAGAAACCCGCCCCTTTAACACACACTGTTTAAAACAAAACAAAACAGTACTCCAGCAGCACTACCCAAAGCCTCTAAACCAACATTTTTGTGGCCTGAACCCATAGAAGTGTTCTCGATTGCAGTCATGACCCTCACATGGGGCGCTCTCGACCCGGTGCCCCTCTGGTCGAAGGTCTCGGAGCAGAACATCCTCCGTCTGGTCACTTCCCTTTTCCCGTGGCTCTCTGCTCATCCCTCGTCCCTTCCCCTTCATTCCAGGAGCAGCGATGCTGGGAGTGGGTTCGGTGCTGGTTCTTCTCCTGGTGGACGTTTATACACTGGGTCTGGACCTGAGCCAGATCCAAGGTACGATTAGCTTTCTAACGAAGGGTTTAAGAGACGCTTTAATTAACGATTCTCTGCTTTCCTCTTTCAGTTCATCCAGAAAATGGAGCCGTTTTTATAGTTCAGCTAAAACACAAACAGTACAGCTTTAACCGAAGCATGGCGGCGGACGTTTGCTCGGCCATGAACGTCACCATAGCTTCACGGGACCAGGTGGAAAGTGCCATGAGAAACGGCTTCCAGACGTGCAGGTGACTTACCGACTTCTTACTCAATTAAAGATCGGATCTTAGCCTCAATACTCATTCAAACTGTCGTTATGAGCAGGGACGTAATTCAACCGTATTCCGTTCTTATATGAACCTCTTTTAGATACGGCTGGACAAAGGACAAAGTCGCTGTTATTCCACGAATTGATCCAAACCCCCTGTGTGGAAGAAACCAAGTGGGAATCCTCGTTTGGAAAACCGAGCTCAGCAAGTTATTCGAAGTGTTTTGCTTTAATGCTACAGGTTCTTTATTATTATTATTATTATTATTATTATTATTATTATTATTATTATTATTAGGATTATTTATTTATTATTATTTAATATTATTATGTTTTATTATTATTTTTCTATTATTAGTTATAATTATTATTAGGATTATTTATTTATTATTATTTAATATTATTATATTTTATTATTATTTTTTTATTATTAGTTATAATTATTATTAGGATTATTTATTTATTATTATTTAATATTATTATTTTTTATTATTATTAGTTATAATTATTATTAGGATTATTTATTTATTATTATTTAATATTATAATTTTTATTATGAGTTATAATTATTATTATGATTATTTATTTATTATTATTTAATATTATTATTATTATTATTTTATTTTTTATTATTAGCTATTATTATTATGATTATTTATTAATTATTATTTAATATGATTTTTTTTATTATTAGTTATAATTATTATTATGATTATTTCTTTATTATTATTTAATATTATTATTATTTAATTTTTTATTATTAGCTATTATTATTGTTATTATTATTATTTAATATTATTATTATTATTATTAGTTATTATTATTATTATGATTATTTATTTATTATTATTTAATATTATTAGTAGTAGTAGTAGTAGTAGTATTATTACAGTCTCTTTTATTTATTATATTCCATATTTAAAAAAAATTAATGCTTTATTTAGTGTTTTAAAGTGCATTCTTTTTTTATTTAATCTATTATACTCACTTCTATTGTATTCTATTTATTTTTCATGCATACTATAATATCTATTTTATTGAATTATATTTTCTTTTTTGTTATATGGTTTCTGATTTACTTTATTTTCATTTGCATTTATTTTGTATCTTGTTTTTTTTCTCCTATTTAATAAGGTTATTTATTATATTATATTTGTTATATCTATAATTTCCTTTTATTGTATTTTTTTTTGTTTTTATATATAAACTTTTATTATAATCTCTTATCTACCATACATTATTTATTATAGTCTCTATTTTATTTATCCTATTTTAATGATTAAGTTTTAAATTTTACTATATTTATTTATTTATTATATTTCTATAAAAATCTATAAATTATATTATAGTTTCTATAAAATTTGATCTTTATTGTATTTTCTATATTTGTTAAATTTTTATTATATTATAAATTAATTTATTTATTATATTCTCTCTTTTATAATGTATTTTATTTATTTATATAAATATAATTATACTATATTTATTCATTTATTTATTATGTTCTCTATTTTATTTATCCTATTTTAATTATTATATTTTCAATTTTACACTATTTTTTTTTATTCATTATATTCTCTATTTTATTTATCCCATGTTCCTATTTTAATTATTAAATTTTTTATTTGACTATATTTATTTATTATATTCTCTATTTTATTCATCCTATTTTAATTATTATATTTTTAATTTTACTATATTTTTTATTTATTTATTATATTCTCTATTTTATTTATCCTATTTTAATTATTAGATTTTTCATTTTACTATATTTTTTTTATTATATTGTCTATTTTATTTATCCTATTTTTATTATTATATTTTTAATTTTACTATATTTATTTATTATATTCTCCTATTTAAATTATTAGATTTTTCATTTTACTGTATTTTTTAAATTTATTTATTAATTATATTCTGTACTATATTTAGTTGTTTTTTTTTTTACTTTAATGTGCTATAAGGAATTATTATTATTTAGTAAGTTTTCTGTTCTTTTCTCTCATGCAGGCCAAACAGATGAAAGAGCAATCCTAACTACAGAGTCTGATCTGAGACCCCAGGGTACCACGGCCTCCCCGTTAGTCACCCGGCCCCCTCTCTCCACATCTGTCCTACACACTTCCTCTGCTGTTAGCACCTCTGCACCGCTGACACATTTCTCTTCCACTGTCCCTTATTATGCTACGTATCAGCAGTCCACTTCCTCCCCCCTGTCCTGGTCTTCTCCACCTCCTAAATGGACATCTTCCTCCCGTGTCATGACCTCCTCTTCCTCTCCTACAAACCAAACCCAGCCTCACTTCTCACCCAGGACTTCCATCGGAGGTAAAACCACTCGGCTTTATTCAGCTCGTTTTGTTCTTTTCTTCTCTTTACCCTTCACTTTGTTATTCTTTTCTTTCCTTTCTCTTGTAGAATTCCCCTTGGCGTGTGTGATTATCGCCGCCACGCTGCTGCTCACGGCCGGACTGGGCGCGGTTTGGTATTTTAAAATGTACGTGTTATGCTTTTTTAATTATTATTATTAGTAGTATTATTATTATTTTAAATTATTCTCTTTTATTTATGTTCTTTTATAATATTCTCTCTATATATATTTATGTTATTTACTATATTTTCTATTTTATTTACTATATTTTTCTATTTATGTATTATATTTTCAATTATACTTTAGTCTCTGTTTTATTTGGGTTCCATTTTGTCTTTTTTTATTATTGTTTTTTTTTTTTTTAACTAAATGTAATTTATTATATTTACCAATGTTTTATTTGATTTACTATATTTTCTATTTTCTAACATATTTTATTTATGACATTTTATCTTTATTGTATTTTCCAATTTTTGTTCTATTTTATTTCTTATATTCTCCCTTTCATTTTATTGAATTTTATTTAACTTCTAATTTATTATATTCTCTCTTTTAGCTATCATTTCCTTTTATTATATTTTCAATTTTTTTATTATATTTTGTTTGTTACATTTCCTTTCATTCTATACATTTTTTGTATCTAATATAAATTATTTATTATATTCTCTTATACATTGTTTTTATTTATTACATTTCATTTATTTCATTCTCTATTTCATTTATATAATTTTAATTATTATTTTTAAAATTTTACTATATATATATATTTTTTTTTTATAATGTATTTTATTTATTACATTTTTTCTTTATTATATTCTCTTTTTTTGTTATATATGATTTCTTATATTTTCTCTTTCATTATATTGAATTTTATTATAATCTCTAATTAATTATAATGTATTTTATTTATTGCTTTTTTTTCCTTATTATATTCTCTATTTTTTATTATATTTTGTTCGTTACTTTACATACAACTTAATTATAAATATATATATATATCTTTATTTTATAATTTATTTTATTTATTGCATTTTCTCTTGATTGTATTTTCTATTTTATGTATCATTTCCTTTTTCTTATATTTTCTATTTTTAATAAAAATGTTATTTGTAACTTTATATCCAATTTTATTATAATTTCTTATCTACTTTATTTATTATATTCTCTCATACATTATATTTTATTTATTATATTCTCTGTCTTATTTATCCTATTTTAATTATTATATTTTTGATTTTACTTTTTTAACATTTATTTATTATATTTTCTACTATATTTTGGGTTGTGTTTTTGGCATTTTCAATTTTTATGATTTTTTTTAATGTATTATATTCTCTATATCATTCTATTTTATACCCTCTAATCATTACTTTCCATTTTCCCAGCTGTTTCACGTCTGAAAATCTCATGTCTCTGTTTTTTAGTAAACGCTCACATGGCCTTCCTCTGTGGGTCCGAATCCGGCACAAGGACGAGACCGAGACCGAGATGTGGAGACGCACAAACAAATCCTATATCAGCAAGCGGAACGACGACAATATCACGCTCCAGCTAGACGACGACGGCACAGAACCCTACTAACAGTCTTCCTGTGCAGCCAAAAGTCTGTGGACGCCTAAATCAAAAACATGGGGATTAATTTTGGAGTTTTTAGTGCTTTCCTGAACAGCTTTTCACCGGGTTTTGAAAGACGATTGTGGGATCAGGGAATTTTGTAGCGGACCAAGCAATATTTCTTCTTATTTTTCATTTTATTTCTTTACAAAGACGTAGGAAATTACGATTCTCTGTTTTTGGTGTCTAAACAGTGTTTGCTTTCTAGTAATTCATCAAGATTTGGCTTCTGTTGTCTGCACCCAAGTGCTCCACTCCACCACCCTGCCCCTAGTGACCTCTTTTTTATTGTTATTCCACCCACTGTGGTTTTGTGGCAGCCATCACACTCTTGGTTCTTGGTTCTTGGTTCCAGAATTTGTGACATCACCAGAACTTTGACATCATCGTCTTCGGTCGCAGTTTTTAAAATATTAAAGGACTGCTTTGATTTGAACCCTGAACCATCTATAGTAAAACAGTACAGTAGCACCACTGCCCCCGATTTCTGTTATTATATGTAAATAAGATCTGAAGCGTTTACATGTTTAATTGCTTTCTGTCTCTACGAGTTTAGAAGCTGAATTATTATTTCATACAGCATGTTTATGAAGAGTCACAGAAATAAATGTTGCCTCTAACACTGGATCGTCTCCACCTCTGGCTCATGTAGCTTCTCTTCAAGTCTCATTATGCAA
Organism: Parotocinclus spilosoma; assembly: GCA_033117975.1. Taxonomy (NCBI): domain Eukaryota; kingdom Metazoa; phylum Chordata; class Actinopteri; order Siluriformes; family Loricariidae; genus Parotocinclus; species Parotocinclus spilosoma. The sequence continues at coordinate 382 of JAVSBV010172576.1, read as the reverse complement.
CACACACACACACACACACACATAACCAAGCAACGATGCCAGCCATAACAAAGCAGCAACTTTAATATGAAATTAATTATAACAAGTTTATGAAATCTGCAGGCTTTAAGAAGATTTAAATTTGTTAGCTGAAGCTCTTAACCAGGAACCTGATTCTTCCAACGAGCCAGGCTTAATTATAAACAAGGATTTAGGTTTAAGTTCTAAAGTTAAGATACATTAGATGTTCTGGCTCTTAACTGAGATCAGATTTAGTCCCGTCACTAAAAACGAAGTGACTGATCTTGTAGCTGGTTTTGATGTTCGGGATCAGAAATGTTACGGGGCGCTTATACAGCATCAGCAGCTTCGTCTCTTCCATCAGCTCCTTCTTTTCTTTCTG
>JAVSBV010172565.1:0-13743 GCA_033117975.1 Parotocinclus spilosoma | reverse complement strand
ACACACACACACACACACACACACACACACACACACACACACACACACACACACACACACACACACACACATATATGGCATAAAAGCCCATAAATGAAAAGTAAGAAATATCTTTAATAACATAAAGTCCACAACGCACTTTAAAGCAGGCATGTGGGGTTTTTAGTTACCTACATTGTTGTTGTTGCTCCACCAAACATGACTGCTCTGAATAGCTATACAAGGTGAGTCAAAAGACACAGGACACCCTTTCATTTCAGAACCGGAAGGTAAAATGAAATATTTAAGGAGGGGGGCCTTTCTTTGAGACGTCCAGAACATGGCCGCCATCCTAAAAGCTGCCATATTGGATCAAGGAAAAGTTTTTCCAATGGGAAGTTGGTCATGTAGCAAAGAAAACCAGAATTGTTGCAGATCACATTGAAACTTTTGTTGTCCATCACAGATAACTGAAGATGGAATTAAAGATTCTTATGGGATTCCAGGGAACTCAGCTGCTGTATTATAGCCACAGACTTCAACAACCGACATCCAAAAGGCCACCAATTCCACACAGCACTGTTACATCCGTTATAGCCAGATTCCAAGAAACCAGGACTGTGGACGACAAGCCACTTTGTGTTCGCTTGTATACTATTGATGAAAAACACTCAACAATGGTTTTGGCACCCTTTGTGAAAAGTCCACAACACATGACATGTTCTGTGACTTTTGACTTACCCTGTATAAAATTGCAAGAGGAACATCACATAAATTCATGTATTTTGCCTTTTACCTCACCTTTACCAAGTCAACAGCTGTGCTGGAAAAGTCACAACAGTAAACAAAAAGGCCTGGATCACTAAAAAGACATAAGAAAGAGAGACAAGACATTTTATACATTCTAATTCAATTTTATATAATTCAGTCCTTTAAAGGTTTGGTTATTGGTAATTTGGGTTGTAATTATTTCTTTTTACTCACTTGTTGGTCTTGAGAATTGGGAAGACTGTGTTACCTACTCCACATCCCACCTACAGAAGCACACAAAGATCATTCAGGCTATATGCACTGACGAACAGAACTTAAAAACCACCAGCAAACAGGGAAGACCGTTTAACAGTGATTGTCTCGTTAAAAACATGCATGTATAGGTCTTAGATAAAGTACTGTGCCACCATAACATTAGCATTAGCACCATTACCATCATTTTAGCAAATGTGTAATAGCCACATATGGTATAATGATCAAAGGATAAACTTACTCAAGTGGCCCTCAATAAGTACCTCTATTCTATTGACAGTTCTTTAAAAAGAAGGTAACAATGGTGTGGATGACTGAAAAACTATTTTGGACAGATCAGATTTTGGTTTTATTTTGTAATGATTTAAATACTGATTAAGCTGCATTGTTTTGCAACATGGCTCCATCTCCAATATTTCAGACATATAATATCCATATAGCCAATATCTATTATTTAGAATTTGATTGAACTAAATAAATTGACTTCTTAAACTGCTACTTAAGTATCACAACACTTTGCATTAAAATCAAATACATTTTTAACTTGCTTTCCTTTCCAAAGTGCTGTTTTTTTGTATTAATTTTGTAATAATGCCCTATAGTAGGCCTGTTTTCTTTTTAGACGTCCAGAACTTGACGCCCAGAACGTGGTCGCCATCTTATAAGGATGGGTCCCCTGTTGAGTCTTGGATCTCCCAAGGTTTCTTCCTACCATTTTAGGGAGTTTTTCCCTTCCACTGTCGCCCTAGGCTTGCTCAACTTGGGATTGGCCTTTTAAGAAAGTGTAATATTGTGAAGCTACTTTGAGGCAATGCTCCTTTGAGGCGCTATATAAACAAAAATTGAATTGAACTGAACTGTAGAGTTTCAGCTGGCAATGCCGGATGGCACGGTGGATTGTGTTCACTGACAATGCTTTCTGGAAGTATTCCTGAGCCCGTTCTGTTATTTCCTTGACAGTGGCATTCCTGTTTGAGGTGCAGTGACGTTTAAGGGCCCGGAGATCACGAGTATCCAGTAGAGTTTTACGGCCTTGACCCTTACGCACAGCGATTGTTCCAGATTCTCTGAATCTTTTGATGATGTTATGCACGGTAGATGATGATAACTTAAAGGTCTTTATTTTTTGGCATCCACTTTGTAGAATAAAGTTAAAATAAATGATATATTATGAGCTTTATTAAACCTATAAGCAGAAGAATAAAAGCTCAGATGTGTGCATTCTCTACATGCACATATACATTCACATTATACATGGACTTACAAATATGTCTTAAAAACATTAATATTACTTTTTAGACAGGTAAAATATATTGCCAACTGGAAACATTTTAATACCTACTTTATTCTCTGGCATACTGGCTGTAACATAATGAACTAAAAGTGTGCTTGCAACTCACTACTATAATCCAGCTAAAATAGGAGCTTGTGCCTTTTCTGAGTGGATATCTTGATCACCTTCTCTGTTTCTGAGAGAATGTGAAGTTGGCAGCTGACTTCTTGAAGAATGAGTGTTTGCACATGTGAGGTGTGAGAGTGAAGCACTGGTGATTTAGTGTGGCATTTTGATAGGTTGAGTTTGAAAAAAGGAAGTAAAGTTATTCCTGTTTGGGTTTTGCGTATAAGGTAGAAATAAATTAAAAAAGTCAGATGCTGAGAGTTAATGTATGGTTTTTCAGATTTAGTGTGGGGTTATGGTGTTTGAAGGACATTTGCTTGAAGAAAGTTGTTTGTAGGAATAAATTAAGAATTGAGAATAAAGAACAGAATTAAGTTTGACTAATTAGGCCATAACATGTGCTTTATGCAATGCTATGCTCTTAATGTATTATCTTTTGTTGAAAATGTTTCAAAATGACTATGTATTGTTGTCACAATGGAAGCATTTGATCCACATAAGGAAATGTTCATTATTTTTTGTTGCTAATGAAGTTTAAATGGACATTACTTTTGTCATTCTAATATACTCATAAAAGTGTAACCCACACCACTGTATCATTATAATATCAGTGTCACTTCTGTCCTAAAAATGCCCCCAGTCCAGATGATATGTATAGTAGTGATATTATGGTGTCATCTCAAATTTTACATAGAAACATGAGCCTAAGTCTCAGTGTCAGTTTCCATCTGCACTTCCTGGTGATTGTCAGGGTGGCAACAGTCTGAGAAGGTCAAACTTCCCTATTTCCTAATTCCCTTCCCCTATTCCAGAATTCACAGATTGCAGTTAATCCTGGGGGATCCACAGACAGTTCCAAGCCAAATGTTAGATACAGTCCGTCCAAAACATCCTGTAGATAGGCATACCAGCAACAGCTCTAGTGAGGGTCAAATAAGACGTACCTATGTGATACCCATAACAACTTCTCTTGAGCTATAGGCTGTACTCTGAGTGTTTTTCAGATTTGCTCCATACCTTGTCACAGTCAGTCCAGTAACCCTGCATGCATAACCTAATTACTGTTTTTTTGTGCTAAACATCACAAATGAAAGAGACACCACATTGTGCAATTATGTCATGTAATCTGAGGGAAAAGACCAGACAAAGTGCTGGATGCTGGTGTGTGGTTGTCAAAAGACAGGGGGTTTAAACTGTTGCCGACTGGCCCCCGACTCTGGATAGTCAGCCCTAACTATTTAACTAAATAATAGCTAAGCCTGCCATAACACTGAAGAAATGAGAGCAACCCCTCCTGTGCTTAGTTTCCCAGCTATTGGGATTGAAAAGATTATGGGCATGCCTATGGGGAATACAGTATGCACAAATATCTATATCTATATCTATATCTATCTATCTATACATAAGTGTGTGTGTATACACATTAGCAACATCATTAATGTCTGAACAGATGCCAATAAGAGTAAGAACACCTCTAACTGAAAATGACCAAATTGTGCTTAAAGTGTCACTATTTTGTGTGGCCAGTTTTAATTTCCAGCACTGCCTTAACTCTCTTGGGCATGGAGTTCACAAGAGCTTCACAGGTTGTTACTGTATCCTCTTCCACTCCTCCATGACAACATTATTGTTACTTGAAAATGCCCCACAAATGCTTAGTAGGGTCTACATCTGGGGACATGCTTGACTTTTTACCTCAGTTTCTTTAGCAAGGAAATGGTTGTCTTGGAGACAACATCATCATCATCATCATCAACATCATCATCGTTCCGGTTTCTGAAGGGAAGGAATCATGCTCTGCTTCAGTATGTTACAGTGCATGTTGGCATTCATGGTTTCCTCAATGAACTGTAGCACTCCACAGCCAGCAGTACTTATGCAGCTTCAAATCATGACATTTCCACCACCATGCTTGAATGCAGTCAAGACACACTTGTCTTGGCACTCCAAGTTTGACAGTTTGGTAGTTTGATACAGTATGCGGCATATGGTCTGAGCACTGACAGGCTGACCCCCTTACCTCTTTAACCTCTGCATGTTTACAATACTCCTATGTCTATTTTCAAAAGCCAACCTCTGGATATGAAGCTAAGCGCATACACTCAACTTTTTTGGTCGACCATGGCGAGGCCTGTTCTGAGTAGAACCTATACTGTTACCACTGTATGGTTTGGCCACCGTGGTGCAACTCACTTTCAGGGTGTTGGCATTCTTCTAGAGAAACAATTCTTTTTTTCAGATCCTCAGAGAGTTCTTTAACATGAGGTGCTATGTCGAACTTCCAGTGTGAAAGCAATAACCCCAAATTTAGTCTTATAAAAAAAATAACTGAATTCCAGCCACTGCATTTCGGCCCTACAAAGATTAATGAGGACAAGACAGCTCATATCAGATAGGGTCACCACTAGTGCAGAGCTTGCTCAGGAATGGCAGCGGGCAGGTGTGAGTTGAAAGCTGTTGGAGGATGGCTTGGTGTCAAAAAGGGCAACAAAGAAGCCATTCCTCTTCAAGAAAAACATCAAGGACATACTGACATTCTGCAGAAACTAAAAGGATTGGACTGCAGAGGTCTGGGGTAAATTTATTTTCTCTAATGAAAACAATTCAATTCTGACAGGCTCATCCAAAACAAAGTCTGTTACCTTAAGCTGAGCCTATGACAGTCTTTCTGTAAATATCTCACACCGGAGCGTTACCAAATACCAAAGGTGCGGTGAAAGGCACTGCTCTCAAATAGCCTTAAGTAACCACTGGAGCAGTTATCATTAGCCCTCATCAGTGCCGTACCTGATGGGCACAGTAGTATATAGTGTATGTAGTATGAAAATATCATAGAAACCCTATGACCCTGGAACTTTAAAGCCTCCTGTGTCCTGGCTTCGTTCTACAAACCCTGGCAAAAATTATGGAATTACTATTCTTGGAGGAAGATCTTTCAATTGTTTAATTTTGTAGAAAAAATTTTATTTCAAAATTCCAACCATCTGACATGTATGGATATCAATATGGAATTCCAAATTGTGAGGAAAATATTACGAAATCATGAAAAAAACACTGCACCATTAGTACTTTTTGCATCACCTCTTTCTAACAGCTTGAATTATCTGAGGCATGAACATGAGGCATGCATTATCTTGAAAAATTAAGCCATTATCAGCAAACATCCTTTCAGCTGATGGAATAAGAAAAGAGTAAAAAATTGTAATGTATACTTTGGCATTTATTGAAGATGTAATGACTGTTATCTTCCCCTGTGCCTTTAACTGACATGCAGCCCCATATCATCAATTAATGAAAATTTGCATGTTTTCTTCAGGCAATAGAAACTGCCTTTAAAAATGGAACATTGCTTCACTGGTAGGGACAGAACCAAAGTTGGTGTGTGAGACTGAAAGGCGTGAATTAGAAATAGCCAGACTTACATCCCAACACATCATTGTCTTGTACCAAACTTCTCGATTATCAGGTTATACTAGGTTATACTAGACAGCTGCTTGGTGATCTTGAACATTCCATGTATTTACCTACATAGTTAACATTATGTAATTTATTTCAAAAGATAGAAAAGTTCATATCTAAACCATGTTGCATCACCCTTAAATATAAGGATGCCTAATTAAACCTAAAGAGCCTTACGTACAAATATCTTCTGTCCCAGTCTGGATTATGGTTCACTTCAGTATACACGCAATAAACACACAGCCACTTAAAAATTGGTATGTGCAAATGCCTATAATCCCAGTCCGATAAAAATCTAGTAACATTAAAATTAACTATTCATACTCATATACCCACATACTGGGGGTACATACTACCCCAAATAGGGGTAAAATGACATGACATGAAAGAGAGACATTCAATAATCATGTAACTTGCAGGTAATGAAATTAAACTACACAACCACCTTAGAAAATAGCTTTCACTTAAACCTCCAAATTTATGCCTGCAACATATATAGAAAGCTCAAATGTGGAAAATATATTATTTAAAAATGAACAATCCTTGATGGAAAGACACATTATACGATTTTTTCTCTGCCATTGTCTCCTTTCATGGCCTCGCTTTTAATAGCATCACAATCTTGCAGGCAGTTGCATCATGTGTTACATCATCAGGAGGTAATAGTGTCCTTGTTTTCTGTATGAAACTGAATTATGCTGAAAAAAAGTAGGGACAGGCCTGAGAGGCCCTGATTAATTAAGGCAAGTGTTTTTTTTTACAGTACACTTGAACAAGATGTGTGCTATTTATTCTTAATGTTTAAATTTGGGTAGATATAAGTTGCCCTAGTTAGACACACAATTACACATTTTGTTACATTTGGTGCACTACATTTTACTGAATGATTATGTAGACGGAGACATTACAGATGTCATATGGTATTGTCATGCACACAAAGAGAGAGAGAGAGATGGAGAAGGGATGTTAATACTTAACCAAATGAGTTCCTCTTAACTCTAAATTAAAAAGGAGCCTATTCTTCATGTCAAGCTCTTGCCACACCACCAGGAAGGCTCTGTCCAAAAATGGTACACTCTCACTGTGATCAGTGGACATTCATGTTTTGGACACGCAAAGTCATCGCCTATCAGTCCAGCTTCAATCCCACTTAACTACTGCCAAAGCTTTGAGATCACCATCCATCTTCTGTGCTTGGCATGAACTTGTCCATGTACATTTTCTCTCTGGCCCCTTTACTTTGGGCCACAGGACACACCAGTCACCTGACTCTGCCACAACTGTAAACACTGGTGGAATGCATCTCCAGTATTCAAATGGAAAATTGGAGTCTAAGAGCTAAATAATTAGATACGCAATTATTTGCTTTCTGCACCTGAGACAGGATGGTCAACATGCCCACATTACTAGCATTGGTGTCTACAATAAATTAATTGGCAACCACTAGAAGTACATCCTATGAGGCACTGAAATGCCTTTTTCGCCATGTTAGAATATTAAAAACTCATACCTTTTGTATTGTTTTCAAGAAAACCAAACAAAAGCACTCTTTACGATGCAGTTTGGCTTCAGTAGTGTGAATGGCAGCAAGCAATTAACCACGAGGTGCGAGCCCTAGCAGATCATTCATGTACACAATGCCGCAGTCCTTGGGAATGTCTGTCAGAACTTGCTCCATCAATTGCACGCTGTAATTGTTGCATTGCAGTCTGAACAGCATGACTGCAAACTGCCACCAAATCGAATTGAAAACATATTCATGTGAGACTTGGATTTGCATTAATAAAGGAGATAATTTCTGCTTTACCTGTGGTGAAGTGATTTTGAATCACAAAAGCGAGGTCCAATATCAATGGTGCCTCTGTGGTGACTTGGAGGGATGCTTGGTCTCCAGGGTGGATACATAAAGTACTGCTGTTTCCTATGTGAATGAAACAGTCGAGCAAGAAAAGAACACTACGAGAGAAGAGCCTGCTCACTCAGACATTCATTGCAGGTGGGAACAAAAGTTGTTCATCATCCAACTTGTTGAACCTAATACGATTCTGCTACCACCATTGCATATCAGGTTGGGTCTTATGAAAAACTTTGTGAAGGTAATAGGCAAAAATGCACAAGCATTTCATTATCTCCTTAGTACACTTCCTAACATACATGTACATTAATAAGTTAAATGAAGCAAAATAAATAAAGGAGTCTTCATTGGTTATCACGAAACAACTATTACATGAATTGCATTAATCTACTAAACCTTTTCAAAATATCACCTCACGATAATAAACAAAATCATGAATTTATTCATCACTGATTTCGTCCGGGAATTGCTCTACTGGGGACAACACACATACAAACACTATCAATCATGTAGCAGTGACGAGCATGGTGAGTGATTTTACGACGAATTGCGACTATGTAAAAAAATGTTATCAGGGTAAGTGAAACCCTTCAATGCTTGCAAACTACTACTGGACACTTACCAGAGACAATATGATGCTTGAATGAAAGAGACGCCAAGAAGCCAGTTCCTGAGGACATATTTTGTACAGTCCTGACGGGTGACAGGCCTCGGCTGGTCTGGACACTGAGCTTCCGCATTATGATTGGAGGATCAATCGAAAGGCTGATTCCTGTTTTGATTTATAGCTATTTTGAGATGTACACTGTCACTTCACTGGGAGCTCAGTCCTATTGATGATTTTACAAGTGAAGTGGAAAACAAACTTCAAAACATTTAATGGTATTTGCTTGGTGAAATTACTGAACAATTTCTGTTCCTCTCTTACACTCTAAATGAAACACACTCATAGAATTTCCTTGTTCGAGTTTAATATAATTTGGTTATCATTAGTGGCAACAATTGGAGTTAAAAATTGTAGTCTTCCTTTATATTTGAATTCAAATCAAAAATCAGTATTAAATTACAAATTTTAATCTGAACCAGAGTTTTGTTTTAATGTGTAGACCATTTGTAGTATGTCCGAACGTTTTTTTTATGTTTTACCGGGAACTAGCATTAGAGTTTTACTGCCACCTTGTGGCTGAATTTACGAATTAAAATGGTAGCACATAAATATCTGTCCAAAATAACTAATGGAAGTGTTTACAAGTACGGATTTCTTGCTAAATGTTAGTCACGCAGAATAGTATAAAAGTAAAAAAATATATATCTTGTGTAAATTAACCTATTACATATTTATAAAAATACAGAAGACTTTTTTTTATTGAGACTGCACTGACTGCACTGTGAATAAACAAAATATGTTTTTATTAAGTCATTTCCATCTCTCAGTATTAATAGTGTCTGCTTTAAATTTTGAAGTAATTTGCCAACTTTAGTGGAGAAATTAACCTGATCGAACATGCCCTGACCGTAAGGCACAATTTAGATTTAAAAATGAATAATTCTCGAATGGAATAAAAGAGGAAGATGTGTAACGGTAGTGTACCACACAGTCATGTTCCAAAATCTACTGAAACACGTTTTCAAAAGAGGAAGGCTGTAGCAGCAAAGGTAAACATTCCGTAACAGTTTTGGGACATGATTTTTGGATGTGCACAACGCTTCCTTAAGAGTGTTAATATTTAAATTAAGAAATAGGCACAGTTAACATTATACAAAAGTTCTTATCTTACTTAAGATACCAAATGGAAACAGCATTAACACCCGAGAGCTTTATGTGAAAGGTTGCTTTACACTTGTGACACTAGAGGGCGCCATATCGGCGTGTTTTCATTAATTGACAAGCTGTAGGGAACCAATAAGGAAGACGTGAACAGAATTTGAACAGCCGTTGAGACCCTGGAGGTCACAAACAAAGGGCAAAAAATTTACAAGTTCTGTAGCCATTAAAAAGAATACAAATTAAGACACTTAAGTTATGTTTCCAAATATATGTACATATTTATGTGGCTAGAGAATTGTTTAGCACAGAAATTATTATTGCACTATTCTGTAATAGGTGCTTTATTACTGTAAACTGTATTACTGTAAACAATACATTTGTTGCATGTTAAAACTATTTTTGTCCCCATTGTTCTCATTTGTGTGCCTTTTCATATTAAGCAACTTACATAATGTCAATGTTATAATAAAAATAATAATAACAATAATAATAATAATAATAACAACAACAAGAAGAAGAAGAAGGAAAAAAAATAAAATAAAATAAAAGAATAATACTAATAACAACAACAACAACAACAATAACAACAACAATAATAAGAAGAAGAAGAAGAAGAAGAGGAAGAAGAAGAAGAAACTGAGTATGTGCAGTTACATGTCCAATTTAGGTTCTTTGAACGTGGACAGTGACTGAAATGGATATCAAACCAGACATATTACCATAGTCTCATAGTTTTTTAGGTTACTTTACCGTGTGTTAGATGCCTTCAGCTGTAGTCTAGATAGTGCTTTATTTTAAACAATATGAAAACACAATCGGAAAACATGTAATACTGTAAAGGCTACTGTACTGTAATTCTTATGTTTATATCACATATATATCGAGATGTAACATGTATTTGCCCCCATGTCCAGATTAAAAAGAAATGATTTAATTTGGTTATAATATAATTTTGGCTATTATAAGTTATAATACTATTTACGATGCTGCCAATAAATATAGCCCACCCATATTCTAGACAGTCTGTTAACTTAACAGTTCTGTATCCAGAGAAAACATTCATATTTCAGGGGTATCCCAAGCATTTAGGAATAAAGTGGTAAATATGTGTGCCCCCCTGAACTTCTGAACCTCCAGATCTAGTGTTGACAGACAGTGGTAATGGAATTTGGTAGTAATTCAAGTTTAACTAATGTAAAATTGCTAACTAATCACCCTGATCCTATTATTTCATCCAAGCAGCACAGGTGTTCTTTAAAAAATGGGCCATATGGGGTTAACAGGTCACTTAATGAATAGGCTTGGCCTTAATGGATGCAGATGTTGGTTGCAAAGGGCGACAGTAGTTTCTTTCACCCATTGTAATCAGTGTAAATCAGTACACGGTACTTAACTTTTTGAACTGTTCCTAAAAGATACCCATTACCTTTCAGGACTAATATAACTGCACTAGCAGTTTATACAGGTGCAGTAAGTAGAGTTTTTCCTTTTAGCACAGGCCATAGCCAATACTCAATGAAGTGTAAAAAATAATTAAAACTCTAAATTCCTCAATCAAACCTGTTACTTAAGAACCTATTATTAACTTGGGTGTCTTTGCTTCATTTCACTTACAATTTTCAGGGCTTTTTCCTACATATTATAAGCTGGTTCAAAATACATACATACTACTACTACTAATATTATTATTATTATTATTATTATTATTATTATTAATTGTTGAAGTACTAGTAAAAAGTATAACTGTGGTCCTTATGCAGGTGCATGTTGCCTTCACAAAGACCATTGCGGCTTAAAAAGCTTAATAAATCTTCTTTTGAGGCCGGCATTAGTCTTTATATGTCAGACAGGCAGAGTTATTATGTAAATATGTCCCCCAATTTACTGGAATTCTGCTGATAACACAAACATACAGTACGTCCACTGTGGAATTGCAATTGTTGTTGGCTGACAAAATTCACAATCTCAGTGTCCAAGATGCACTAATCCAGCTCATGCTATTCCCTAGCTTACAGGGTTTTATCCCAGCATTCAGTTAGTTCTTTTTAACACTCTATCATCCAGTGTCCACTGAAGTGAGGTAGTGAACATGTGAAATAGTTAAGAATGTGTTAATTGGACAACTGCTTAGTCGGCATCAGCTTTTGTTAACCATTAACTCTCACTGCTTCTTCACTAATTTGGAATGGGATTTCAATTCCACTGTATTATACATGTATCTGCTTGCCTTTCTATCCATCTGTCAGTCTGTTTATTTTTTACATTCATATTTCTCATGCAAGTGTTTGGCATATTGTCATTAACACAACTTATACAATATGATAATTTATAGAATATGGTATTTTTTTCTAGGACATATTACTTCAACTATCAACTGGATCAAACAGAATCTTTCTCTCACACTTCCTCTCATTCACCCACACTTGCACACTTGCAAACACACACACACGCACGCGCACGCACACACACACACACGCACGCGCATGCACACATGCACACACACACACACACCATAAAATCAGATCGCAAAAAAAACTAAAGCAAAAAAACCTTTAATTATCACCACAAACACAAAGGATTGTTATGTGGCTATGAGTAATATGCAAGAAATTATATATAAAAAAAGATTACACTACAAATGTACTAAAACACACTGAACTATAGAAACCATTTTTTTAACTATGCAACAAATGCACATATGCAGTCTCTAATGGTTAACTATTCTTCTAAGTATAGTTCCCTTTTGTTTTGTAACTCTACATAAACATGTAGAATTCAGCATTTTGAAACACACAGGAAAGTAGATTAATACATGAATATAGTCTGTTAAATATTACACCAAATGTTTTTTTCATTAGATGTCTTCCCATGAGAAATAAGTGGTTTATTCACTGTTTTATTTAGCTAGACACTCCTGATCAAGTCAGAGTGTAACTGAACACAATATGAATTAATAACAGAATAAAAATGTAAAATAATAAATAAATAGGAATTCTGTAGATTAATCCTTTTCTGATTGCTCAAGCATTCGCGTGTGAGTATCACTACAGATGCAATGTCCTCAGAAGTTCAATGAATCCCCATGTAAACTAGAGCTTGTTGTCTCAACACCACCATCAAAGAGTACCACACTCCTGTAGAATACACTTGGATCCTATTACCATTAAACACATAGAACCAGTCGAAAATTACTGGGAAAACCACTAAAACCCTGTATACTGTGATTAACCTTCCATATGGAAAACACACTATATGAGTACAAGCCACTTGAAAAGCATAAGGAACCAATTTAAACCCATAAAAATCTTTTTATTTTCAACAGGGTTAACCTGACTATATTAAAAGCACAAAAAGGCACATCTCTTTTATATGAACAGAGCATGCACATCTATTTCCTGTAAAGGGGGTTGATATCTGTCTGATATAAGTTGTTCACATAAAGGGGCTTATACTTAAGATAAGAAAGAAAATAAAATGAAAAACACTGGGTAACGCAGTGATTAGTGCTCAAGAACCAACAATGCGAGTTTGAATCCAGGACTAGTCATGGCCATGTGGAGTTTCAATGTTTCAATGTTCTTCCCATGTCTGCATGGTTTTCCTTTCCACATTGCAAATACAGTGTTCCCTCGTTTATCGCGGGGGTTCCGTTCCAGGACCACCCACAATAAACGAAAATCCTCGAAGTAGGGACGCTATATTTATTTAAGTATTTATACACTATTTTAGCTGTAGAACTTGAATTAATTCAGTCTATAATGAAACGTCACAAACAGCAACCACAACACCGCAGACAAAAACTTGTCATGTCAGCAAGTAGCAACTCAGGCAGGCGATGCTCTAGTCTTACTTCTCGTTTTTGGTGAGTATTCATCCATTGAGTAAATTGTTGTGTTTTTTACTGTTGAATAATCAAGCAACACGATTAAGTAATCAAACGCTCTCTTACTTAACACACCATACATCACTTTTGTATCACGCATGCTCCGTCCATACCGAGCTAACAGCACGTCATATCCTACACATTAAGTAGACACAACAGATATTTACTGTAAGTCTTAATATGTTATGATTTATAACATTCTTTTATTGTTAGAATTCATATTTTTTAAATATATTTTTATAAATTTAGTTATTTTTCAAATGTGAAAGTGTTAGGGTTCCTACCTTCCCCCGGTTCGTTAGGCCGTCCTCACCGGTCGCCATTACAGAGGTATCGGTGAGACGGTTTATATCCACTGTCTCATCATGCCCAGATCC
>JAVSBV010172544.1:0-13745 GCA_033117975.1 Parotocinclus spilosoma | reverse complement strand
AGAGAGTGTGTATATATATATATATATATATATATATATATATATATATATATATATATATATATACACACACATATAGGGGTTTGACAATGAAACTGAAACACCTGGTTTTAGACTAAAGGTTTGGCTATAGCAGCCCGGCCCTGTGGATCCAGAAGGACAGTTCTGGTGGAGATAGGAGAGTTGAGGTGCACATTTAATTCTGCCATGATTTGGGCAGCTGTGGTTTTATGTTTTTTTTAATACAATCCGGGTTAGCACCCGAACATCCCTTTCAGACAGCTTCCTCTTGCATCCACAGTTAATCCTGTTGAATGTGGTGTTTCAGTTTCATTGTCTAATTTATATATATAGTTGCCAAAACATTAACATTACTCTTCTTTAATCATTCTTTTTTGAACAAAAGTTCTGTTCATGGACTGGTGTAATGCCAGTTAATTTTAGAATTTGCTGATGTTATTCTGAATTCATTGTTTTATTAATTATAGAAAGCTATCCTGGTGAAGATGCAGCAATGCAGGTCAAAAACCATGACGCTACATGTTTTACATATTAAGGTTTCTTATGCTGGAATGTGGTGCTTCCCTTTCTCCAGACATAGCACTTCTCATTTAAGAGAAAAGGGTTAATTTTTTTCTCTCATCTATACACAAAACATTGTTTTTCCAATAGGCCATTGACTTGTCTTTAGCAATTTTTATCAAACTTTATAACCTTAAAACACTGCCTATTACACCAGTGTTATTCACTGCTTTCCCAGTGGTGGACTCATGAACATTATTGGCTTTGGTGTGCCTTAGTCATCCCAGGATGTCTGTAGCATGGGGACAAGTAGAATCAGTTGACCAAATAATCACATATTTTGATATGAAATGGATGTGTGACCGGGCATTACCCCTAAGAATCATTCTATACCAAATGTATTCAAGATTATGATGTTCAATGTATACACAATAAGGATGTTTCCCTAAAGCCAGTGACACTCTTTCAAAGCTAGCTTGATCATAGCAGCTCCCAATATCCCATGTTCTAATTACATTTGCCAGGAAAGAGGTGTGGTGTGGTGTGGCATGTGTGGCATGTGGTCTATCTGTCTGTTTTCACTGATGAGACTATCAAGGGGGGCCCTCACATATACGCATGCCTGCTCTATTTGGATGTCCTGTCCTGTCCTGTCTTGTCCTACCCCATGCTGAAATAGAGAGAGTAATTCTTATATTTCAGGATTCTGGGTAATAAAATGACAATGGCAGTGAAATTAATTGTAAAAATAAAAAAAAAGAAAGAAAGAAAGAAGCATCATTAATTTGCCCTGCTTCTCTAAGAGAGAGTCAATAAAGGAATGTTTGCTAACTTTGTCCTAAAGTCCTGAAGTTAACTCCATCAGTCACTTTTAAAAATAAACAGGGAGCCATGGCTAATTGTCCAACATCAATTCCAGACTTCACAATCATGTTCCAAAATGAAGTGGAAGGCATTCTCCAGCAAATGCTGTTGAAGTTGCAAATGTAGGACCAACTCAATACTAATATTTATGTTTTAAGATAGAATATTTGAGGTTTCACAAACCTTTTTTGTTTTTTTTTTTTATAGAGGAAGTAATAGCTACAATTATGATAACACAAATACCATTTCTTAATGTTGTAATAACTCACATACATGTTTTTGACACCAGGGTGGTTGAAGTTTACAGAAAACTTATTTAACGTTTAATTTGGATTTATTGGCTGGGTGATAAATATTGTACTAAATACAGTGAAAGTATCCTTAATACACAGACAGAAAATAAGTACATACAGTGCATTCTGGGAAGTCAGATAGATGGTTGATTAGTGCATACACTTCTCAAAATTAGTCTTGAATAACCTCCTGGGAGTAAAAACAGTTTGAGAAAATCAAATGCCCTTAATACAGGAAAAAAAAAAAACAGTAGATGACCTTAGAAATTGTACACTGTCTGCACAGTTATGTCACATCTGTTAATAACACAGTGCTCTGAGACATTAAGCATCTCACATGCTGCATATCTTTCATAACACTGTGTGTATGTTGTGTTCCCCTGTCGTAGTGATAAGGTCCGATGTCCTTTGGGGATCAAGTGTACAAGGAAGGATGGGGACAAGTTTCAGCTATCCTGGGGACAACTGGGGACAGTCTACTGAGCCTTGCACTCTAAGCGTGGGAAGAAGCCCATTACAGGTCCCTTGAGAATGAGGAAAACTACGTTTTCCAGTGACCCAAGTCCACAGGGATTTGAAACCTCTGTATCTTGAGGATTAGAGTGTTCAGCTACATTTGTAACCTCACTTCCCATCCTTTATTTCTGTCATGGCATCAAATTCTGTCACAAGTCATGTTTTTTTTTAGGTTTTATAAGATTTGTAGGACACCTCAATACATATAAAACAATAAAATAAAGCTTTGTGATATATTATATATTATTATTTATTATAAACATAATCATAAGCCATTTTGGCAATATATCAAGGTCTTTACATAACTGACAGTACATACATACTTACATACTGACTGATAATGCTTTACACTGCTGAGTTTTTATTAACTATATTAAAATTATTAACTAACATTTCTCAGAACTCAATATTACCTTTTTTATGATTAACTTACATTTTTGAATATACAGTATAGGCTACACACTAAACTTAAAATTAAATTTATAGCCGCCTTTTTAAGACTCTCAAGGTCACCGTACATAATAAAATCAGAACAAGAGACATCTACATACAATATACAATATAAAACATTACAAAAACAGATAACCAAATTAAAAAACATATAATCAAGAGATTCGCTTCCGAGCCCACGCTCGCCCTCTGGCACTTCGGCGATACTTAGAAGTATACGCGTCCCGGCACGGCATCCCGGTACGGCGTCCCGGCGCTTTTGCGCTCTCTGGAGTCTCAATCTAGTCGGCTGCTGTCTCGAGATATACCCCGGTTAGAGTGGCCACCCGGCGACACGCACTCTATAAGACGTGTCCCGGCATGTAACAAGAATGATTCAAGTATGATCCAACATTTAATTTTGGTGACTGACAAAAATATGTGAACCTCTAGCATTAGCAGTTAATTTGGAGGTAAAATTTTGTTATGTGAGAGGTAGTATTCATATAAAAAGTTTAATTAATATCAGTGTTAAATATCAGTCATATCAGTTTTGCTTTTAAAGTAACAACACAAAAGTTTTCTTTAATTTTCAAAAACAGCACAGTTTAGTGAAGCCGCCTGACAGGTTTCGAAAAGCAATAGCTGTGTGTCAAATTGGTTTTTTTAATGAAGTCACATTTGTAGAGAACAGAAATGCCAAATCACTGCATCATGGCTCACAGCATTGGCCACCATGGCAGAACAGCCTCCACAAGAAGAAAAGGTGAAGTGGTTTACTATTATTTCTTATTGCTGTTTTGGATGTTGGAGGCACTGGTTACTCCACTAGTTCATTCCTATTATGTAGAGCTACACAAAGTAACTGTCAAGGTAGTGTCATCAAGTACAATTATGAGCGTTCCATACATTGTTTTTACTTTTTTATTGACAAATACATCCAGTTTAAGCAAAGACAGCTTTGACACTTCTTCTTCTGCATGACTTATGCAATTCACATTGGCATGCTGGATATCAGCTTCTGGGCAAAATCTTAAATGATGGCAACCCATTCTTGTCTTCTTGTGTAGTCCGTGGAGTTGATCACAATTTCTTGCTGTTTTTTTAAGAAAAAAATACAAAAAACACCCTCTTTTTGAGGACTGACCACAGGTTCTCAATGCAATTGAGATTTGTGAAGATTTCTAGCTATGGACTCAAAATTTCAATGTTTAGTTTACCAAGCCACTTGCTAATCACTTTTTCTTTGTGACATGTCACAAGCATTTTCAAACTGCACCCGGATCACTGGGAGAAGTTGCTCTTGGAGGATGTTTTGATACCATGAGAAGTTCTTCTTCTTCTGGGCTGCCCTTCTTTACACTAAGCCATCATGCAAAGGCCTTTATCTCTGTACTTAAACCTGCCCTCTGCCATTACTAAGCAAGCTCTGCACTGGTGGTGACCCGATCTCATAGCTGCATCCCTTATAGGAAATGTGTTCCTTGAGCTACTTCTCATGCTCATGTTCTGGGCAGTTTCTGATCCTGAACTGTATGTACGGTATTTTAGTCAATCTTACAGGGTCATTCAATTAGTTCAAAATAATGATAGTATGTTTTCTGTCTTTGTTTAACCATCTGTGCAATTCTTGGGCAATCTGTTCTGTAGACTGTTAAATACAATTACTGACAGTAAATACCAGTCCACCGCCACACATTATTTTCAATTCCATGCCATCTGAGATGCATGCAAGATGATAAACAGCTCTTAGGAGAAATACGGGAAACATCTGGCATAGAGGAATGTTTGACCTGTTGCTATCAGGCAAAGTGTTTTTAACGCTGTTTTTAACACTGGCCTCATTTTTTTAGCAAGAGTGTTTTTCAATTGAAACAGCACAATCTGGAGGTAATACCACATGGATCCTATGCCTCTGCTATGCCCCATGTACCACTTGATATACTGTAGATTTTCTAAAAAAAACAAAATCTAAGAGTAGGTGAATAGTTAGGGAAAAGGAAGTCACTAAAATCGTTACTAGTTTCATTGAATCTGTTCCTCATGTTCATACTCTTCCTTAATGTCCAGCCAAAGACATTGGACATACAGTCGATTCCAGTTAATTGGACCACCGTTTAATGGCACCAGCCACTTATTCGGACCAAATCCTAAAGTACCGAAATAAATCCTATTATATGCGTGTAATGTTATTCGCTTATTTGGACCAAAATTCCGCTTAATCAGACCAGAAAACGTGTACATTATGTAATATCCGTGAAGAAACCCCCAAGTTTATCCACTCTACTGCCACCTACAGGTCTTTGCCTAACATTTCCATTTACTACAAAAAAAAGAAGCCACAAGTCGCCATTTTGCCACAGCAAAGCAGATCAGCGATTTATGGGAGGATTTTTTGGCATCCCCAGAAGAATTTATGCTTCTATCAAAGGTCAGGAAATACGAAAAGTTGTGTTGACAAGAGCAAAACTAGCAGGAGGTGAACACGCCCACCACTTTTTTGATTTTATTCAAGGACAGTCCAGAACGGGTCAGATCACTGGATAAGTTCTTTAAATGTTGACTGGAATTTTGTAAGAACTTGTTTTTTTACAGTATTATGCTTCGCATGCTGAGTAGTTCTTGTTTGTACGTTTGCTATACGTGTAAATCGCACAATAAAGGTTTAATAAAAATGTAATATATTGCATAGCACGTCCTGTCTTGTAACATAGGACATGTTCATTAAATCAGAACAGCCAGTTATTAGGACCAAAACCATCACGTCCCGATGTAGTCCGATTAACCGGAATCGACTGTATTTATTTCCCACATCAGGGCTGCTGGACAAAGATAAGACTTCTGCTGCTGGTTATCTATTTGATCTAATATACATTAAAGTAAACCTGATTTATTCCATAATTAATTAGCATCCGTGTTAAGTTTAATATGGATCTCTTGATATTGTGGCATCAAGAGAAACCAGACAAAATTTTCCTTTGGCATGCCTAAATGCCAAAGAGTTTTTTACAAAACCTAGGTCAGATCCTAATTGTACATACATAAAAATCCTAACATTATATGTGTTTAATAGTGAATATTTAAATACATTTACTTTGAAGCATTTGATTTTGACACACATTTACTTCTAAATAACAATAATTAGATATAACTAATTAGCAAGTGGCCACAAAGAAAAGGGTTAATTTTCTTTTCCTTGTATAAAAACAGAGGTGTGGCCAAAATTAGGTCTACCTATGGACTAAAAATGTTCCTTTAGTGACAAAAAAAAGGGACAGCTATAGGCCAATTGTTGAGTGGCCATTTAACCTGATGCATGTCTTTAGAATTCGGGAGAACCTGGAGGACATGACGTTAACCCACAGTTACCACAGTTTAGTGGTACCTTGAATACCAAGCAAATATATCTCATAAGGAATACTGTAAATTGATTTATCAGTTCAAGATCCCCAGATATTCCACAGGTGCGCCCCGATTTATTATGGAAATATGTTCATCCATTATGAGATCGAGAACCAAGGTACCACTGTATATGTACTAAATTATTTTGCCTATCTCACAGCCCAGATAACACAATAAAATATAAAAAATAAACATGTAGTGTTACATACAGTACCTCACTAAAGTGAGCACAGCCCTCACATGTTTGTAACTATTTTATTATATCTTTTCATGGGAAAAGACTGAAGATATGATACGTTGATACAATGCAAAGTAGTCAGTCGACAGTTTCAAAGTAACTCAACAAACTGCTGGCAACAAAAATGAGTACACCCTAGTGAAAATGGCCAAATTGTGGCCGATTAAAAATTTACCCTCCCAATATCATGTGACTCATTAATGTTACTAGGTCTCAGGTGTGAATGGGGAGCAGGTTTGTTAAATATGGTATTTCCGCACTCAAACTCTCTCATACTGGTCACTGGAAGTTCAACATGGCACCTCATGGCAAAGATCTCTGTGAGAAACTGAAAAAAAACTGCCACTCTACATAAAGCGGCATAACAGGACAGGTTCCATTCAGAACAAGCCTCACCATGGTCGACCAGGAAAGTTGAGTAAACATGTTCATTGTCACATAGAAATGAAAGGGGTGGTTGTGTTGGTGTTTGTGTGGATGTTGGAGGGTTTAAGCCTGTCAGTGCTCAGACCATAATCTGCACACTGTATCAAACTGGTCTGCAAGGCTGAGAGGTCCAAGTCTGATGTCTGATTAGACCAAGATAAACTTATTTAGTTCAGAAGGTGTCAAGCGTGTGTAGCAGCAGCCAGGTGAGAAGTACAAAGACAAGTGTGATCCCCTCCCTTCAGATACTGGGCCGCAGGGCAATATTTTTTTCTTTTCTCACTTTAGAATTCATTAGTTCTGTAAGTGCATGACTGGGTCCCCCATCCCTCTGACCCTGTTTCCTTTTTTTGTTTACTTATTTAGTTACATAATGACACATTTTTATTCAAAACAAATAATTTACAAAGCACTCTTCCTTTATTAAACTATTACCCATAGGAATGATCTTAGCAAATAAACGACTTAATGTGAGCAATTAATTGCACTGTGGGAAAGGGGATTTTTCCCAAAGTTGCCTGTGTTATCAGAGAAACTCAAAACGTATCCAACAGTATGTCCGACACTGTGAGTGACTCATGCATGTCAAGTTGATTGTTATGAAAACTGGAATAGGCAATTATTTGCTTGACTTTTACTGTCTGATATTTCAGACAATTCTCATCAAAATAAAAGCGTCATTTTCACACTGCACTCTTAATTGTGCTCAACATTTAAATGCTTTGAAATATATTTATTTTTTCATTTTTTTCACTGATGCCTGCTGGGTTAACATCAGTCTGAGAAAAGCACTTACCAGTGGCTATGAAAAGCAGTTTTAAAGACCAAAGGTGTTACTTAATTTGACAGCTTGGCATTTATAACACTGAAGAGTCCAAGAATATCCCCAATTTTGTGTTCTTTCTTTCACTCTGTTCCCTAGAACCCTCTTGCACTTTTGTACCTGGTAAACTGATGACTGCTTAGTCTCTCAACACTTAAATTTGCTATTGAATCAGTTTTCTGTTTGGGTTGTTTTCTGCATATACTGTACCTTCTCGATGAAAATCAAAATAATAAAGATATTGGATCATACAAAAAGCTTCATTTGCACAGTAATTTTAAGACATTGGTGTCTCAATAAAAAAAATAAACACATACAAATTCAAAAAAGTCTCTACAACAAATACGGTTGTTCTATTTTTGTTTGATGCTTTGGAAAAGGTATTTGAAATTAATAAACAGGTACAAACAGTGTCCAATTTTGTGGACAGGGTAATATGGTGGATCAGTGGGTAGCATCACAGCAGGAAGGTACCGGGTTCAATCCCATGGTGAAGCGGCCTGGGTCCTTTCTCTGAGGAGTTTGCATGTCCTCCTCGTGTCTGTGTGGGTTTACTCCAGGTACTTCGGTTTCCTCCCACAGTCTAAAGGCATGCATGTTAAGTTAACTGGTGTCTCGAAAGTGGCCTTTGGTGTGTGACTTTCGTGTGTGACTGTGTATGCCCTGGTTGCTCCTGCCCTTGTGCTCAGAGTTTCTGGGTGGGCACCAGCTGGTCTGCTACCCCGTGTGAATTAAGCAGAAGATGGATGGATGGATGCTGTTACTAATGTGGATTAATTATGGATGTCAAATTACTACACAAAATGTAAACAGATGCTTTAGATGCTATAACACAAGCTATTAGACTTTAAAATGTTATATATTTGTATTGCATGCCATTACACTTAGTCTTATTAATCTATATAATATATAGTTCAAATTTAATAGTGTATTGTATTAATTGTATTGTTTATTGTGCTAGCCAAGTGTTTAAATCCTTGGTGCATCACATGCAGACATGGTTGGCCAAATCAGAAGGAGGGGAGGCTGGTCAAAGCCTCATTCATTTGCTTCCTTCAATCTTCAATCTTTAATGTTCTTTAATCTTTTGGCTTGTTTCCAAAACAGTTAGATTGTCTTTAGCAATAAGATCTATATTCAAGATATATTTATATAACTATATTTTCTAAATGACATATTTATGCATATTCTAACCACCCCTCCCTTGCTACTATTTCCATATCTGCTAAACAATCCTATACTTATGTGGGGGGTATGCTTTGCAGACCTATACAGTGCAATTGTTTTTTTTAGCCTTTACTTGAACAGTTCCTGTTAATTCTCATTTCATAATGACATTTCAGACAGTCAAAACTACAATGGAAAGGCCATTTTCAAATACATCTCTTACTGTAACAGTTAGTACACTCTTTAATGTTTACCAGTTGTTAAAGTGAAAACCTTTATTTTAAGGTAATGCAAAAAAAACACCCTGTTTAACACTACTCCGGTTTGAAGTTTTAAATAAACATATAATCTTTAGACTAAATACCATGTCTCCAATACATTGCAAAGTTCTGAACTGCAACTATAATTTATGTTTGGCACAGTCATTGTTTTTATGTCCCACAGCTATTCTTGGTATCTTCATGCAGGTAGCATCATTAAACAGTGGTTCCTACAACAAAATGAAAATTTATCCCTTAGTTCCTGTAGCTGATATTTGGTTTCCAGAGAAAGAAAAGTGGGCAGGCAGAACCTACGAGGTGAAACTGTTGGATCTGGCTGAAACTTAAACAAATTTCTTAGCAACCCTCTTTTTCTGGCAAACTGCAAGCATATTTTTATATCTGATAAGTTCCTGTTTTATTTAGCTCCAGACAAGATTATAATTGTGGTCATTATTACACATCATTGACATCATTGTTACATGATTCAGGACCATATTTGGCCAATGTAGCAGATCAAATCTGTGGTAGGCTTCTTAAAGAAATTGATTGCCAAATAACAATTTTGATTTTGGACAATTGGACATGGCAAGTTACTATTACAGCTCACTCTGTAAAATGTGATTGGCAGCAGGGTAAATGGTTATTTGGTATTAAATACAAAAAACTGTTAAACATGCAACTAGAGAGAAGGTCACACATGCCCTCTGGTTGAGGGTCCCATGAACATTGACAACAACTGAGTTGATGCATTAAAATCTATAGATTATACATTCCAGATAAGCAAGCCTTCATTAGCTTGCAAAGTTCCATCAGAATTGATGTAATTTGCAGCAAAATCATATGATTTGTAAGGAAAAGTGAAATTCACCGTTACAACTATAAAAGTAACAAATAGTGAAAACAGTAGTGCAATAACTTTATCACACTCTACAGAACTATGGTCAAATCGAATTCCATGTGAAAACATGGATATGTTCTGTTATATTGAAAGTTTAAAATCTATTTTATTTGTCTTGTTTAATAATTTATTTGTTCGTTCATCCATCCATTCATTCATTCATTCATTCATTCACACACACACACACACACACACACACACACACACACACACACACACACAAACACACACACACACAAAGAGTGCAATATCGCCATCATTTAGTTATTATTAGCAGATGTGCCTCCAGTAACTTACCGCTGAGGACTCATTATCTTAAATCTATTTTGGTATTAAATGTAAATTGTATTATCTATTTAATTTTAATATTAATACCACTTAACTAACTATTTCAATTAACATATAGGCCACAGTAGGGACCATTTTTGGGTCTGGGTCCTCCCAAGGTTTCTTCCTTTTATATTCAGGGAGTTTTTCCTTTCCACTGTCTACCCTAGGCAAAAACTTACTTAATTCTTTATTATTTTCCAATTGTTTATTTTAATTAAGTTAAAAAATGAATAACATTACAAAAGTCACTCAACTATACATGCCATACTGACAAACATTGGTTTAAGTATTTTTTGTTGATTATAGTTTGAATGAGTAAAGTATGATAAAGTTTTCATTTGCATCAAAAACTAATTAACTGTAGCCGATGCAGTCACAACCTAAACAAAAAATTATACTGATTATGTAAACAACAAATATTTAAGCTGATTGGATACAAAAGGGGACACTCCGTTCACCTTACATGTCCATGATGAACTCACAATCAGCATTATATTTAGGAAATCACCATGACTGATTAGAAATCTGGGTCAGTCTAATCAAAGTTGATTAACCTCAATTCACTCAAACATTAATCAGCTATTTCAGAACTGATAACATTGGAAGTACTGTCAGCTATGTTTATGGTTATGGTCTTTTGCTTCGAAGTTTTCTGTCATATAGTTGTTTTGGACTACAGAAAATGTTAAATAGATGAGGAGGGTGGCTAAATGAAACATATGCATACCTCATTCATACACTGCCTCATTCATTGGCCTTTAGACTCATGAACTAGGACCAAATCTCATGGTTTCACACCAAAACTGTCAAAAAAGCACAAACCTCAGTAAGTTATAATCAAGTTTATTGCTTTCACTGTATTTGATTTGTTGCTGAGGCCATACACAATGAAGGCAGGAAATGGTTTACTCCTTCTGACACTATTGACCAATGAGATGCACTGCACAAAAGTCTATGGGATGGATAGGACGAAGTCATTTCTATTGAATGTTTCAAAATCAGGCATTAAATTAAATTAAACATTTGTCACAACTTGCACCTTGTAATCCCCCAAAGTCATGCTAAAGAACAAGGATGATTAAGATACAAAAAAACAAAAACAAACTGACTTTAGAGACTTGAAAAGGACAGAAAGCTCTGATCATTCAGAGCAATCATGTTTCAGTTTCATTGTCTAACCCCTGTATATAAAACAATAATAAATTAGATGCTACTTGAGTACCTCTATAAAGTACTTTCATTTGTTTCTTTTGGGTAAAACAGTCTGCCACATAAATACATGAAATTGCCTTTTTAAAATAAACAGCAGCTTGCCAAGTAGACATGTCTCTGACACAAGCAAGTTCATCATGTTGATCTACACCAAGTGTTGGGTAAGGTCACAGTGTTCCTTACATCTCTGTGCTGATTCTACACACACTTTGCAACCACATACCAGGACTTTGATACAGCAGCTGGACCAACAGATATTTGGAAAATGATTCTGACGTGTCCCTTTTACTGCAGTGGTGCTTTAAAGTTTGTAATAATTTAAAATTTTCTATATTTCCTAATCAATATTATTTAAAACATCAAATTTACACAGATTAATAAAAATATGTAAAGAGAACCACATGATTAATTTGTCAATTATTTATTGAGGAAATTGATTCGATATTAGATATTTTTGAGTACCAGTAGTTCAAAATGTGTGAGCCTCTGACATAAGCAGTTAATCGGAATATTAAATTGTTAAAGTCTTTTACTTAACGAACGTGTCTATCAGAGTCTGATCATTACAACACTATGGAAGTACATAATGTAACAAACAAAAGAGCTTCTATGGCCAGAGTAACAGAGTTGCTTAGACTGTAAAGGCTAAAGACTTTGGACCACAACAATCCAATAAGTCACACAGAGACAAACTGAGTAAATTCAAAACCACTGTTACTCTGTCATAGATAGACGAGAGTAAAATAAATAGTCCATGGTTTAAATGATAAATGGTAGAAGGAATCATACTACATTCCAATATTATCCAATTTGTATACATGTTGAAGATAGAGTCATTGTTTAGGCCTGTTGCATTTGCTGCATTTGCTCCAGTAGAGCTTAATATAATTGCTGGAATAATATGTTTTTATTATTATTTTTATTATTATTATTATTATTATTATTATGTTTTTATTTATTATAATTTATACTAAATTAGGATGGCAGAAATTCAGTAGGAAAGTGTGAACATCTATATGTGTACTACTAAATAACTAACTAAATATATATTTATAAATAACTAAATATTTAAAGAATGTGATCATACAGCAATATAGCAGCAAGTGTATAAGCACACAAGTGTTCACAATTAAATTATTATTATTTTTCATACAGTCATTATTATTTCATACATTCATTATTAAGTTTCAACCGTAATCTATAAAATCATAATAGAAGCACTTCATGTGAGGTAAAAAATAACATTCCAGTTTTGTATGGAGGATTGTACTAAAAGTAATCCAAGCCAATGTGCAGGGCAGATCAACAGCTAGCTTAGTTCCAGAAACGCTTGGTTCCAGTCAGTTTGATTCCAAGGGGAATACACCAGATGATGAAAGCAAAGACTCACATGTTGCCACACACAGATAAGAACTATTTGATTGTTTTCAGAAATTTTAAAACATGTGACATTATAGAGGATACAAAAGAAAGAAAGCAAAGCCTGCAACACACCTCACAAATTTACTGGGACAGTAAATCATTTACCACTTTGTAGCCTTTTATTCTCATAACACTGAAAATACATTTGGCCAAGAATACCAAGTGGTGAAGTGTTTTGTTATTTTAACCAATTTTGTGTACTTTGTGCAACAGTATAAGCATGTAATTGTCATGCTTTTATTACAGAATTCTCATGTGGCAGCATGTGGTTTTGCATTGACTTGTGGAAAAATACATCGGCATCCCTGGAAATGTTGTCTTGAAGGCAGCATATGTTGCTCAAAAATCTCAATGTACTTTCCTGCATTAATGCTGCCATCAGAGAAGTCTAAATTACATTTACTAAAGGAACTGATATAACATCGTACTCTGGCAGACATTTGCAGTTGCATTTAGTTGATAAACAGTTTGGATGGTCCTTTTGGTTTGGAGCACACAGCATCCATTTCTTCCAAAAAAGAAATTACTGTCTGATGATAATAAATGTTTTAACTGTGTGCAAGGCCATCTAAGAGTCCAGAACACTTGAAGCTTCTTCAGGGCGTAGTTAAAATAGGAAAACCCTTTTGCACAGTGGAATTTTAAGGGACATTTGTGATTGCTGCTCATTATTGTAGTGCCTGATAAAGGTTGGCAAAACCGAGATTGTGAGGCACTGTCTACATATGTTTCCATTTTATGTACCTGCTGCCAAACATATTTCATCTGGAATCTGGATACCCAGAGATTTCTATTTGTTTAATTTGTGCAAGATGCAGCAAATAAAATAATACATAATAAAATCATAAAATAATAAAATAATAAAATAAACCGTGCCATTTAAGAGAAACCTGTTTTATGTTTTAATTTGTTGTACATTCAATAATGTATTATATATATA
>JAVSBV010172533.1:0-13746 GCA_033117975.1 Parotocinclus spilosoma | reverse complement strand
AGCAATGGCAAACTACTCCACTATCCTGCCGAAATACTTCATGGATCACATCGATGAAGGACAGAAATGTGTGGAGACCGATGATCCATCAAGTGACTGAGGGTCGGTTGCGACGGTACGGTTAATTACATTCTTTCCATCTTTTGCTCAGGGCGGAACTAGGACTTTCTGAAATTGAGAGGCTTCAGAGTTCCAAGTATTTTTTTTTCTCAAGTGAACAAAAGTCATTGAGAATTGTACCCTTAGAGGAATTGGTCCTCTAAAGCTTGTGCAATACAAAATATGCAGATACAGCTATAAGAGAATAAGAGATGCACAATCAAAAAAACAATAAAATGGTTTGAAAAGTCAATTGACTTGACAAGGACCCTTGCTGGGTCAGCCATATTTAAACTGTGCCAAATGCCCTGTCACACCACCCCTTACATTCAGTGCCAATTCACCAGTTAACCTAACATTCATGTATTTGAAATGTCGGAGGACACCAGAGTACCTCAAGTAAGCACATGCAGACAAAGGGAGGACATGCAAAATTCACACAGACATTCAAGGTCCGGGTTGTTGGATCTGTGAGGCAACCGCTTTAACCACTGCACCACTGTGCCACCCTATAAACAACCAAGGGTTGTACAGAGCAGCTTAAGAGTTTGGATGTCATGTTCTCGTTTCTGAGTGTTTATTTCTCTCCGTACTCTGGTTTCCTCCCACATTCTGAAGACATACGTTTTGTGTGTGTGTGTGTGTGTGTGTGTGTGTGTGTGTGTGTATATATATGTATGTATGTGTGTACGTATGTGTGTGTACATATATGTGTGTGTGTGTACATATGTGTGTGCCTGTGATTGCCCCTAAGCCACTGGTTAAACCATAGCTAAATGCAATTCTGATTTGGATTAAGTGGCAATGAATGAATGAATGAATAAATGGATGAAAGAAAATAAACTGTGAGTTCCAGCATGACCCTTTTTTATAGGTTTTAATCTCTCCAACAAACTTTGTTCAGCCGTCCTTAAGTGTGTTAAGAAACTGTCGTCTTTAATGGTTTATAAAAATTTTCTTTCGCATGAGAAAAAAGAAACAAGATTTTAACATAGTGTGACCTTCACACCACATTTGTTCTGTTTTTTTTTGTCTAAACAGTGAAAACTGTCTTGATTGCTTTATTTAATGGTCGTTCTAATATTGTGTCATAGAGATTTCACTGTCTCTTTTTACATTGGCAAATTAGACAGCAAACACACAAGCAGACATTAGTGCAGGACGCTGTAGTTTGTGTTTTTGTGGTAATGACAGACGAGAATTCACCACTTAGATGAACATATACGTGGTTGACATTGTAACTTTTTGACATTTTAACAAATGTTAATGCATCTTTCATACAGAGGTTGTTTATACAAATGTTATATGTTTAGACAAAAAGCGATGAAAATCACACCCTTTTTGTGTGCATAAAAATCAAAATCAGTGTTTTTAGTTAGATATGGACAATTACAGAGCATAATGTGTAGCCAGTGGCACATAAAATATTATGCATTTTATTAGGAAGATTATTATAGATACTCTGCTAAATATTAACAAATTATAGAAACAATTGTCCCAAAATAAGTGAAAAATTGAAACAAAAAATATGCCTAAATTTGCCTAAATACAAATATACTCAACATCAACTTAACTCATCAAGCACTTCAGGAAACAAAACATGAAGATTTTGAAAAACCCTTAACAGGCCCTAACCTGTAAATCTCTGTTTAAAGATCAGATATGTTACATGTGAATAGCTAGCTAAAAATAATTATACAGTGAAACAATGGTTGCTGTGGAAAGCCAAGCAAACAGTCACAACCATGTGTAAAAGCACATTATTTATGTTCATCTCTTACCAAGTCATTCATCTTAGCTTGAGTGAATGGTTGGCACATCCTGGCACCCACTTCTAAAGCCACAAAATCTTTATTGTTGGAGTCGATACAAAAATTCCAAAGTACTGAACATGGGTACAGGGACTTTTTCGCAGTAAGCAACCAGTCTTGAAGGAAGGTATTTGAGTGTTGGTTGACATATTCAACAAAACAGATTTGCTGCAACTTCTAAATCGCTTGAATGTTGGAATGCTACCGTCGGATTTCCCAGTCTTATACATGAGCAGTCCTATTAGTTTTACTGATTGCATATTCATAATTTTTTGCATATTTGGAATGTTTAAATAATAATGTAATGTTACTGCTGTAAAAGTATACAGCGTTTTGTGGATTTTTTTAAATGCAGCCTTAAATTGACCTGGGCAATATTTACATAAATCTAGATTCACAGTTCAAAATAGAAAATGCTACAAGCCCATATCATGATGTAGGAAGTATTTTATCATTAGTTAACTAATGCTAGTGGGTAAGACACTGGACTGTGGACCAGAAGGTCCAGGGTTCAAATCCCACCTCTGACTATCCGGTCCCCTAAACAAGGCCCTTAACCCACAATTGCTTGAATTGTACGTCGCTCTGGATAAGAGCGTTTGCTAAATAACATGAACGTAAATGTAAAGTTACAAATAATACAATCTGTTTTGGAGTAAAATGCTCCCACACTTATGGATTGTGCTTTTGAAGCTGCCATCACACTTTAGTTTTTCATCAGTAAGCAGTAATGTAAAAACATTCCTACTTAAGAGTGGGGAAATATGCAAGATTCTTGCAGTGTCCACCTGAGCTTCTGTAGTGTATTGTACTTGCCATCAATTACATTGCCTATGATTGAGTGTGTGATGTGCTCCTATCAGTTCTAATTGCATCCTTGCTGCCAGTGTTTTCATGATAAAGCAGTTCTGAAAGTTTCCCACTTAACAACATACACTGTAATGTTATGATTATTATGATTACTATCCAATCTATCTATAATATGGATTTTGTGGTTTCAAGAAAGCTAGATAAGTAAGCTGTAATTTCATCAATAATAAATCAAGAAAGTATTTCTGATTCAATTCAGTATTAATATAAAGGTCAATAGTGTTTCTAATTCTGGTTTGCGTATTTGCTGACTATATGAGTTCTCAGATCAGATCCACTTTTTTCTGTGATGAGAGATCAAAAAAATTTTCCAGTGCTGATCCCAGGTCAAGAGTACATAAAAAGAAACAAAAACATTTTAGAAGCGATGTGGAAAGGTCTTTACAGTTACTAACAGTTCCTCCCTTGACAGGATTGTAGGTCTCTCCAGTTTAGTTAGTATTTATGCAACCAAATATTTTGTTTTCCCCTCACAGCCTGTTTGCTTTCCAGAACAGAAAGACGCCACCTTGTACTCACTTATGAAAGAGTGATATTTATTTATGAGCAGATGTGGTCATTGGCTGGTGCCTGTTCGCACTGCTTGCTAAATTTAGAATGAGCAACACACATCAAAAGTTTCACATTAAAAAACATAGAAATGAAAAAAGTTGCCACTTGCATATATCTTTAGATTTGCTTTTTGTATAAAACAATAGAAAATAATTTTTTGGCTGGGTGTTAAAAGGGTGATTTATTATTTTATTTTTTTTGCTATGACGTGTGTGCACTTGTTATTCAGATAATTTCATTCCTGCAATTAATGTACACGACATACTCTGAGCTGGAAATCAGATTAAGTAAACCCATAAAAAGTAATTTTTATCTTAGAGTGGAGCAGCTACCAAATTAAACATGTTTGCCAGCTCCTCTTATTTGGCTTATTTGCATTGCCTTGGTACGGAATGTTTTCTGGGCTCTGGCATCCCTGGAATTAAACTCAGTACCCGTTAAACAGCTATCGTGAAGCATTACTTTTATTGTATGGATTCAAAACACAGACGCCCAGAAATACAACTACCTGATTTTATCTTTCGTGTCTTAATTTTTTTTGTGTAATGCGTCTTGCAAGTGCAACCGTTGAGTTCTACAGTACGCCAGGGCAGCTAAAACATTAAGGAAACACCAAACTCACCAGTCTGTAAGGCTTATTAAACAAAAAAAGTCCATCCCCAACTCTTAAATTTGCTTAAATTTGGTCTATTGCTTTGTAGGAAGACTTGGCTGACCTTGCAGACCATAGACTTAGTTATTTGACTGTATTTGTTTTGTTTTTGCTGACTTATCTATTTTTTGTTTAACACGTGTATTTACAAAGTATTGAGTTGAACTTTTGTTATTGACCAAATACTTATTTTCCACAATTTACAATTTTTTTTTAATTGGTTTTAAAATGGGATCTGTGAAAATGAGGAACTCAAAATGCCATCTAGCCACAGTTGAGATTTCTGAAATGGTATCCACTAACTCAGATATGAAATGTTAGTCCCAACCTCAAAGAAATGTTTTTTACCCTTACTTTTTCAGGTGCATCTTAAATGTATACATTGTACTTAAATTAGATACTTATACAAATCAGTTAAGTTTACATAATTATTTAAACTCTCTTCTAAGTGCAATTTAACTAATTATTTCTTCACTACACAATTCTTTTGTTGGTCTGTTTTTAAATGTGCCATTTACTTTCATTGTAACCTTATTTTATCTCTATACCTTTCACCTTTCAAACTGCTCCTCCACTTTGTTTTGTCATGCGACACTCAAATAGTTTGTGTACAGTGCCGGAATGACCCTAAAATATCTGACTTTGTAAGAAAAGCTTATCAGGCATACTTTGGGAATAAACTGGGTAACCAGGACAGACCTTGGGCACCACATAAAGTGTGCAGGAAATGAGTTGAACACCTGAGACCGTGGAATAAATGTCTAAGGAAAAAGTCTCAGCTTTGGAGCTCTATTGCAATTCCTGCATGGTAATGATTACAGGCATGGACACAAATAGAAAATCTTCTATCCAGTACCCAAATCTCTATCAATCTTCAGTACTTTTGAAAGCTCAGGTGACGGTGAATTCTGTCATTCCAATTATTTGAAAGACCATGGAAATTTCGTGACCTCAGAAGGACATGCCATTAACTCAGGCTGAGTTGAATGACTTGGTAAGAGATCTTGATCTGCCAAAGCTATCAGCGGAGTTACTGGGTTTAAGGCTAAAGGAAAAGAACCTGTTATATAATACAAATATAATGACAATTGCTGGATTTAATGTGGTGTCCTGAAGGTAATATTGATGCGTCTAGAACAACAAATTATCTTTAGTTAAAAATTTGCTTTTCAAAGACTAGGAGCAAGGACAAGGGTCAAATTGCATTTCTTTGATATCCAACGGAACTACTTTCTCTTAAATCTTGGAGTTTGATTGAATGCAAACATGATGGCAGACTACTGCTATTTACAGCAAGACAACCTTGGTCATGACTGTTCCAAAGCATCCAAAAAGTAGAGAATTTCTTCCTAACAATTACCTTTACACAGCTATTGATCTCAGGGTTAGACAAAAGTTTTTTTTAGTATGAAGCTAATATATTACGTGCTATCATACTTATTCCCTGGTATATTCGACTTCATATTCTCTAATCAAAAATTTATTGTGTAAAAATGTTACATATTGGATTATTTTACTTCATATTTGGAATTAGCACCTTTCATTTGGGTAACATTTCTTTTTTTCAAACTTTGACTATTGATTCATGGTTGGTCTCAAAATAATGATCAAATATAACAAACATACCTGGATGAGTGACATTGCCTTGATTTTAGTATTACCTCCTTTCAATCCTGAGACGATTGATAGCCTTAGTCCACTATTCACCATGCTTGCTCTGGCAGCGTGTAGTTTGAGCTGTAGCATGTTCCAACGTGTAAAATTCCATGCAAAAATGTAAAAACATAACCTAAGATCTGTTTGTTTAAGTTTCATAAAGGAATTATAAGATTGTTTTCTTAGCTGCAGTGGATATTGATGCTACTATTTTCTTTTCAGAAACAGTGGCATTTAGTGCTGAGGATTCAGTCAATGGGAACATTGTTGGTGGCAAATGTATGCTGTGGTTTAAAGTTTAGTTGGAGCTAATAGAATGTATTTGTTCTTAGTGAATTAACGATGGCATAAAAATATAAATCATATGCTTCAGCTATCACTTTTGTTGTTGTTCTTCCTGCGGCTTTCATTACGAGTTCCTACAGGTGCAGGTTTCCCTTTCTGCATACTTAGGAGCCCTCCCTGTTTGTCCAAGCTAGTGACTTGCAAGCCCAAAGTGGGACTTAAACCAGGCCTTCAATCACTGCTGTATTCGGTAACTGCCTCTTCCTTCTGTACTATACTATATATATATATATAGTATATTTCAAAATTAATATGAAGTGATTTTAAAAAAAGCATTTGATTTTATTTCAGTAAACAAGATAATCAGAAAAGCAAATTATTGTGATTAAGTAGGAAGTGACCGATTCATGGGGGTAAACAGAAGCATGTCAAAGTGGATGAGAGTGCCACACGTTACCTGTTCAGTAGGGTGTATGGTCACTCAATACTGCCAGAATACAGTGATGGGGCATCGTTGAGATTGTTCAGCAGTTCTTGTGGGATTCAATTCGTTTAATTTTAAAATATCCCTCAATTTTTGTGATCAGTGTATTATTTATGCTTTGAAGTCAGCATCCCACATTTAAAGAATAAACTGAAGCTTTAAAAGAGATCCCAAAGACTAAGCTCCAACTTGAACATCTTCAATAAATTAATGTAAATCAACAACCTTTACAAGCCCCAGATTGAAGACAGTTAGAAATCTGAGCATAGATTACATGCATACTGGTGCCCTCATCTATATAAAAAAGCAGGCATCTGCATAAAGTCTGATCTTCACCATTTGTTCTTGAAAATGTATCATGTTATTATTAGAGATATGAGATTTCTGAGAACCTCTAATAAAGAACAATTGACAAAACCATCTCTAAAGAGTTTGGACTCTTAACCATTCTACAGTCAGACAGATTGTTTACTAATTAAAGAAACTCCAAGAGCAAGACACACAATATGCTGCAAGGTTAAAAAGTAACTCAATGTAATTCCTAAATAGCTAAAGACCACTCTCAAGTCACCTTACCATCAGGGCTGGAGCAGTAAAAGTGTCACTACATCTGTCCTTGCATCGAATTTCAAGAGAAATGGGCCATACAGGAAGCCAATAAGCCAGTGAGCACACAGGTTGACAGGTTATTCTACAAAAATGTTTTAGAATGACCAAGTCAAAAACCTTGACCTTAGTCCAACTGAAATGTTTTGGAAGCACCAACATACCAGATTAAAGATGTGCTGTTCAGAGGAAGCGTGTCACCACACACTGGAAGCAATGGTTTAGATACTATTTACAGTCAGATAATATGTAATATTGGGGGATATTTTGCAATACACAAGCAAGTATCTTAAGTCTTGTCTTGTTTGTTTATCTGTGTTCTGTCTCTGCTGCTGATATTTTAGGCCATGTTTTGCAGAAATTAAAGTGTTTACAAATTTCATAGCACCTCTGTATTCAATATACTTATGTTGCATATAATGAGCTTCTCAGCTACACATGTGGTTTGCAGAATGAGCAAATGTTTCCCAGATCTCCTCTGAAGATTACTCCATGGAAAGGACTTCATGAAAGTATGAATAGTAGCATTGTCAAGGTACACCGGTAAGGTACCAAGGTACCGTTGCCCCCTTTTTATGTATTGGGTGGGGACTTGGTGGGGGTGTGTGTGTGTGTGTGTGTGTGTGTGTGTGTGTGTGTGTGTGTGTGTGTGAGACTGATTTGAGTTTCATACATACAATGACATGACCTATTAGAGAAAGTCTTCCTAATAATTTTTATGACATTGAAATTAGTATGTTGACGTGGCCTTACTAATGACAGCTACTACACTAGTATACTGTATACTGGATGGCTTTTTACTAATCCCCTATTAAACAAGCCTGTAGAAGGTTGTCGTGAGCTCATTATTCCACCTCAGGGGGAGTAGCAGTGAGGTTAGATGCTGCACCCTACCTTTGCTATAAATAACATACTATTAAGGCGTTTCCTCCCACAAACCCAGCCAGCTAATTCAGCAACTACTAAATGGTTTTAGTAGTTACCAAAGTAGATTTTTGGTGATGTACTACAGCAATAAGCAATGAGAGACTGTGCATTACAGGGATTTTATCATGGGTAATGGATGTCATAAAAAATAAAATATAAAGAAAATATATTTCCAAGTTTAGCAATATTATGTAACAAAAAAACCCAATTTGTGTCATGTTGGTAATGTGCTCGTCAAGGGTGGGGTCTGAATCATACATAACACCTATGTTTTTTACAATTGTGCTGGGTGTCACCGAACAGCCATCTAGACTTAGGATAGATGTAACCAACCAGTCTTTAACAGTCTTGGGTCCAATTTATTAAACCTCAGTTTTATTTAGTTAAGTAAAAGGAAATTAAATGACATCCAATGTTTTACTTTCTTAACAGAATTATCAGTTTAATTGATTGTAAGGATCAGAAGTAATTTGAATCGGCTGATATGTACAGCTGTGTATCATCTGCATAGCAATGAAAATTAATGCCATGTTTACAAATAATTGAGCCTAAAGGTAGCATGTACAGGGAGAATAATAGTGAGCCAAGCACAGACCCCTGAAGGACACTGCACTTCACCTTTTAAGAGCTTAGAGCATAGCTTATTTACATAACAACCAGGCACTGGTCGGTTAGATAGGATTAAAACCAAGAAAGTGCCAGTCCCTTTTCTAGCCTATTCAGTAAGATCTCATGATCTATAGTGTCAAATGCTGCACTTAAATCGAAAAGAACAATAAAAGAAACACGTCCATTATCTGATGATATTAATAGATCATTAAGTACCCTAATTAGTGCTGTTTCAGTACTATGAGTTCTGACTGAAATGTTTCATAAATACTGTTACTTTGAAGCTAATTACAGAGCTGCTGGTACAGTGTTCCCTCGCCACTTCGCGGTTCACCTTTCGCGGACTTTGTGCATCCCGGGTTTTTCAAATATTAATGAAATATATTGTGGATTTTTGCTGTTTCGGTACGGACGGAGCATGCGTGATACGAGAGTGATGTATGGCGTGTTAAGTAAAGAGAGCGTTTGATTACTTCAGCATGTTGTTTGATTATTTAACAGTTAGAAACACTACAATAGCGTATTTACTCAGCGGCTGAATGAAAAACGAGAAGTAAGACTAGAGATGGTGTGCCTGAGTCGCTACTTGCCAACATGACAAGTTTTTCTCGGCGGTGTTGTGTTCGCTGTTTGTGAAAGTTTCATTATAGACTGAATTAATTAAATCCATACGATGCCACCTAAACGTTCTGCAAGTTCTACGTCTGAAAATGGTGTAGAAATACTTAAATAAATATAGTGTCCCTACTTCGTGGATTTTCGCTCATCACGGATGAAACTGGAACGTAACCCCCACTATAAACGAGAAAACACTGTATACATGTTTTTGCAAATAATCACTCATTTTAAATTTGATTCCTGCAACGCATTCCAATTTTTCCCATTCATATGTCAGTTGTTTAACAGTCCAGGGTCTTCTTTGTCATATTTTTGGCTTCATTTTGGCTGTGCCACACTGCAGGCAGGCCAGTCTAGTACCCAGACTCTTTTACTATGAAGCCACGCTGTTGTAACACATGCAAAATGTGGCTTGGCATTGTCTTGCTGAAATAAGCAGGGATGTCTCTAAAAAGAGGTTTCTTGGATGGCAGAATATTTTGCTCCCAAATCTTTCAGTAGTAATGGTGACTTCACATATGTGCAAGTTACCCATGCCATGAGCACTAACTCACTCCCATACCATCAGAAGCTGGCTTCTGTACTTAGCGCCAATAACAATGCAGACAGTCTTTTTCCTCTTTTGCCCAAAGGACACGGCGTCCATGATTTATAAAAACAATTTGAAATGTGGACTTTGAAATATAAGGCACTTGTAGATTGAACAGTAAACTGTTCACTGATAATGGTTTTCTGAAGTGTTCCTGAGACCATGTGATAATATCCGTTACAGAATGATGTAGGTTTTTAATGCAGTCTTTTGTTTTGGAACATGTTTCAGTGATCAAATTCAAAATAAGCGAATATTTGCAAAAAAACAAGAACATTTATTTGTGCATATCTTGTCTTTTTAGTGTATTCAATTGAATAGGGGTTTAAAAGTATTTGCAAATCACCATATTATGTTTTTATTTATGTTTTGCACAATATTCCAACTGAAATTGTGTTTGTAAAACATTTGTGTCATTTGTTTAGTAGGTGTATCTTTATGTAATTGAAAGTTCCACTGGGTTCAATAACATGGTGCATTAATACAGAATTGAGTGTTGTGAGGTAGTCACAGGTGCGCATGTCTGCCTGTTTACAGTGGCTTTGATCTTGTTTTATAAATCTAAATAAACTAAACTCAACATTTTAAACAGGAAAGCCAGCCTAGTTGCTGGACCACACATGATAACACGGATTTTTCCGTTAGTGGTGACCTCATGTCCAGAAGTATACATTAGAAACTTTTTTTCCAGCCCTGTTTAGCTCTGTTTATAGACTTCTCGTGTCTCCAAGTGCTGACTTTAAAGAAACAAACAGTGTATACCATGGGCCTAAAATGCATTCCTTACATCATTACCTTAAATGAGTCTGTCTGCAGCGGTTGTGGTGTGGGAAGGTATAAAATAATGTCATTGTCAGAATGTTGTCAGAGGGAAGTTCAAAGAAATATTAGGCACAGTTATGAAGTCATAATTATTCTTTTCGCAAGTCATGTGCAAGTCAGTGTATAATTTATCATGTTTTCTGTACTTCTGTGAGACAGCTGGAAGTGGTTGATTGACTCATTTAATCAGTTTGCTCCAAACATTCCCACTACTTCATGATTTTTCACAATGCAGAATTTAGCAATACAATCATGTAAATTATTAAGAAATGTATAGCTATTAAATGACCTAAACTGTAGTATATAATGCATGGTTGCAAATAGGCAGGGTTCTGAACATCCCAGATAGATATTCCCCTTTTGAAAAATGTGTCCCAGTACTTCAATATTTATCATGCAGACGATTTTCTTGAACAAGATACATTTTAAAAATGGGGCTCGAATGTAAACACGAAGTGTAAGTGACTATTGATGTCCTAATTTTGATACAACTCTTTTGAATCCCGATTTACAATGGTGCATTGTCTTAAAGCTTTACAATATTATATTATGTTAAAAGGTCAATCCCAAACTGAGTAAGTCTGGCGACAGTAGGAATAACTCCCTAAATGCTAAAGGAAGAAACCTTGGGAGGACCATGACTCAAAATGGGACCCATCCTCCTTGGATGGAAGGCTGTTCATATTCATAGCTTACGTTTGAAATTTAAACAGTTGCAGTCTTTTATCACAGAAATAATACATGAAAATAATAAATACAAATAATTAAAAAGTGTAGCTCTTTGGTATTAAATATAACCTTTATATTTAAGGTATATTAGATGTTAGTTGTGTGGGGGTCAGGTGTTTGTCAAAGTTTGTCTTTCAAGGAGGGGAGTGAATCTTGAGTTTCTCATGGACGATGGTAAGGAGTTTCAGAGGATCGGGGTGTAATGTGTACCTTTAAATAACTTGCACTTTGATGTCAATCTTTATTTTGTTTTAAGACATTCTGCCTGGCTGTGTCTGATTACCAAATGCACATACACACACGCACATACACACACGCACATACACTCACGCACACACGTATATATGTACGCGTGCACACAGATGAAAATGTTAATTATCTAATTAAATGTACATAAAACTTAATGAAATATTAAAATCCATCTAACGTGATCCAGGCAGAACAAACGCCCAACATGTTAATGACCTACAGTGGCAGATGAACTCAGGCTGCTGACCAAGACCAAATGACTTGTTTACAACCAGAGTGACAGAGGGGTCGGCCGATGTCACGTTAGCAAGAAACGTCAGAGCCAATCGATGAGCTTGTGGGCAGTCTAAAGGGAAACAGGCTTCAGCTTGAGCCTGTATTTTCTGCTTGGTCCTAGTGCTTGACCTGTTTCCATTTAATGCAGTGTAACAGTGTAAGTGTTTTTGGACAATAAAAAGTGCAGCCGACCAAAACTTTTTGAAACCGTGCAGGGGACATGTCCCACACACACCCACTTTTCTATTTTATCTTTGACAGCCACCTTCTTTTCTCCAGAAAAGCATTTGCTGCTTGCCAGTACTTTCTTTTTCCTTTCATCCATGCCTTGTGTAGCCTAAAAACCTGGAATGCTTTGTTTCTTTCCACTTTCATTAAAAGTGCTTAATATGCATTAGCCAAGAAAGTTTCAAACACTTAATGTGAATTGTGGGTTTTAGACAATGAGCTAGGAAACCCAAACTTTCTTCAGTTACTGCCATTGATAAATAATTTCCACGGCTAAAAAGATGAACCTATAATCCAAAGAAAGAGTAATAATCACTAATCCAACTTTAACAATCCAACACTCTTATACTTATAACAGGTTTTTATTATTTTATATTATTTTTAGGTTTTTATTATTAAGTTATTGTAACGCTAAAATATAAAAATAATATATTCTTTATGACCAAATATTTGGCATATTTTGAGCATTTTGGAATTTATAAAAGTAGAATAGGGATTGATGAAATGCAAATAGTTCCCAACCCTAAATTTGAACACTTTTTTGTGATTTTTGTAAGCTGTGTATTTAGCAGGCATTGCATTATGTGAAATATTTGCCCAATGATGGGTGAGATGGAAAAACCCCCACAAAAGATTAGTGATTGTTAACCACACATTATATTTTTTTCTAATTACTGCCACCTGTGATGTGTTTCAGGAGAGTTATGTAAACTGCTCCAGGGCCAGAACAAGTATGAATTAGGTACTTTTTTACAGCTATGTGGTGGTGGTATGTTAGTATGTGTTGTGCTGGCATGAGTGGAACAGATACATAATTGTCACTGCTAAACTAAAAACAGACCATGAACCAGCACTAATAAAGGATGAGTAACAAACTGTGAAATATAAGTTGATTATGCTGTTTCTGATGTTATATCTGGGTAAGAGTCAAGCAAGTCAAGTCAGATTTATTTATATAAAAAGCTTTAACAATGGAGCATTGTCTCAACATCTTTCCAGTATTAAATTATCTTCTAGGGCCAATTCCAAATTTGAGCAACCCTAGGGTGACAGTGGAAAGCGAAAATCTCCCTAAACATTACAAGGAAGAAACCATAGGAGGACCAGGATTTTAAAAGGGACACATCATCCTCGGTTGGTTTAGATTGTTTTTAAATGCAAGACTAATACCAATTTATTTAGAGAAATATGTTTGTAGTAATTGTTTAGTAACAGCAAGTATTAAGAGATTAATAAAATATTTAATTGAATAGTCTAAAATATATGATAGATGTGAGCACACGCTGATTGAACAGTGTTTTTAACCTCCAGCAGCAATCCTTTTTCTTGTCTAATCGTACCAGGAAAAACCCACAGTAACTCACTACTTCCACATCAGTATTACTGAAGTGTTGAGAATGATCCCCCACCCAAATACTAACAGATCTTAACCATTAGAGAACAAAGTAAAGAGGACTGACATGCGATTATGTACCAAGGTTATAATAGTTTTGGCTCTTTCATTATAGTTTAGTTTTATTTTGTTTTGACTTTTTTTTCTCAAATTCACTTAGTTTTAATTAGTTTTTAGGTTGGTTTTGCTAGTTTTTATTAGTTGTTATTATTTTTAATGCTTAGTTTTAGTTTAGTTTTCATTAGTTTTAGTATTAGTTTTAGTTTTTTCATACATTCGGTTATTTTTCAG
>JAVSBV010172523.1:0-13746 GCA_033117975.1 Parotocinclus spilosoma | reverse complement strand
CAATGAATTTTTCTTGTATATTTAGAATGTTTAACATTGTTGTCATTATTTTTTGTATGTTTTGGATTATTAAGAATGGCTCTTAAATTTCTCTCAGTCTACCTTTTATTCTTTTATTCTTCATAAAACCTGTTTTGTAGCTCTATCAAATTCATGGTTATTCTAGAGAAATAAATTATATATATGTGTGTGTGTGTGTGTGTGTGTGTGTGTGTAAATTGTATATTATAATTTATTACTCTAGAATAAGCATGAATTTGATAGAGCTACAAAAGTAATATATAATTAATTATTAACAGGTTAATTAATAATGTATTATGCATTAATATGTACACACACACACACACACACACACACACACATACGTACGTACGTGTGTGAATGTATGTATACGTGTGTGTGTGTGTGTGTGTGTGTGTGTGTACAATTTGTTTTGGGGGTTTTTTTGTGTAAATTTTGATTAGTTTGCTCCTGTTAATTTTATGAGCTCCTGTGCTGCTTGGTAAAAAGCTAAACCTTGATCCCTATCACGGTTAGGAAAATGATTCTGTTAACATGCATGGTTACATAAAAATGATTCATATAAAAATGGGAGTTACCAACTGATACATAAGTTTAAAAAAAACATCTAGAGCTCTGAGAATATGGGACCATATGGGTTACATCCCATAATTACGAGGGTCTCACAAATATCTACAATGTGGTTGAGATGAAGCGGTGCATAAACGTTTGCAGTGTGTAAACAATAATAACAGAAGTACCGGCGTGTGCGATCTGAAAGGACCCTCCTAATCCACTGTAGATTTTTAAGTGAGCACTTTAGCAGGGTATCTGAGAGTTGAACCGTTTATAAAAAACCTTGAGAGCCCTTGAGTGTGTCGGTCTAAGGATGTTGAACTTTTCTCTGTGATCAGGCTCCATTTATGAACCTCTCAAGCTGTCCATCCTGCACCGTGAGGACGAGCCTCTGTGGGAGAAACTCGACCGCTTCTACAGCGCAGGTGAGTCTCCTAACCTAAGGTGTACCAGATATCGTTTAATCCCTACACTTGAATCATGTTTAAGATTCTGCATTCGATTCAATCCCAGAACCAGCCAATTAGCACTGTGTATTCATGTGCAGAGGTGGGAGTTTAGGAGCGGAAGTGGGCTTTATTTGTGCTGTTTCTAAAATGTACTTTCTTTTGTTTTGTTTTGTTTTTTTTTATCCCCTGACTCTGTCTCTCTCTTTCCACTATACCAGTCTAATAACTTAAAACTGTTAGATTGTTCTGTTTCCTTTCTCTCCACCCCGCATTGCTGATTCATTTTCTTGATCTAGTTTATTTTAAAAATAAGTGGAAAAAAATACTGAAAAGAAAATGCAACAATTCCTCATGTGTATTGGTTTTGTTCAACATATTTGGTCAAGTCGGATTAATTTCTGTAGCAGGCTTTGCAACGGAGCATTGCCTCGAAGTAGCTCTACAATCTTGGATTATCTAAACTAAACTGTACTTCCAATCTCAAATTAAGCAAGCCTAGGGCAACAGTGGCAAGGAAAAACCCCAGAAATCTTGGGAGGACCAAGACTCAAAAAGAAACCCGGCCCGCTTGATCAAGTTATTTAATTAAGAAGTTTATATCAATAGTTTAAATAAATATAAATTGTACGTTTAGGAGATCGTCTTTTTTTAGGGTCATGTCATTTGTTTTGGGCTTGGTTTCGTAGACTTGGATGCCTGATTCTACAGGGATCTGGCAACCCTGAATTAGGTGCATGTATGTGAGAAAACCACCAACTCACATTTGTTCTAGCAACTGTTCTAGAGACTTTTTTTGTGCAAGTTACGCATGTTTTTGTGGATGATTTTCACAAAACCTATTTGTATGTACCCGTCCTATTGTAAGTAGTACTCATAACTGGTGTATAAACATGTTCACTGGTCGATTCTCTGGTTTGTCTGACTGATCTTACGTTTTGTTTCTATCCGTGCTTTTTTGGATGCTTATCTAAAACAATACTGAGAAAATCTTTTAATCTTAAGATCATAAATGCCCTCGCAAATCATTCATTCAAATCGTGATAAATCTTGCGTAAATCTGAGCGTTTCTAAGTGAAAATGAAGGTGAATCAACATGAATTGTAGAACCAGGAAGCAAAATGAATCGTCTGTGAATCGTTTTAAAAACTAATCTAAAACCCAAAATCCTGCCGTTTGCAAGATGTTTCTCTAAGCAAGAAGAATCAGTGTGAATCTTTGAATCATGAAGCAAGAGGAATCGTTGAGTCACCGTCTGCTAATCATTCGAGGTGACGGTCATAGCCTTGTGTCTGAAAACAAACGGAGATGAATCATATCATCATGTCAATAAGCTGTGCTGAAGTCTACTGCTCCTGTTTGTAAACAAATGGAGATGAAGCATGAAGTCGGATTATGTAAACAACTCCAGATGAGTCAACGTTTGGAAAATAATCCCGCAATTATATAGTTGTTTAACCGTGACTCATTGATAAACGTAGGAGCTTTTTAGAAATGAATCAGTGAGTCATGTTATGAAGGGGAACTGAAGTGTATATAATACCTCAAGTTTTCATTTAATTTGACAAGAGTTTATTATTTATACTGGATTATAATAGATCTTCTTAAACATTAACTCTTACATTAGCCTACAGTTATACAAAATCATTAATATTAAAGCT
Organism: Parotocinclus spilosoma; assembly: GCA_033117975.1. Classification (NCBI taxonomy): domain Eukaryota; kingdom Metazoa; phylum Chordata; class Actinopteri; order Siluriformes; family Loricariidae; genus Parotocinclus; species Parotocinclus spilosoma. The sequence goes on along the minus strand of JAVSBV010172523.1, from coordinate 11,063 downwards.
CAGTTTATAATAAAATGTTAAAAATTAATTGACAAAGTTAAACGTAAAAGCAAAACACTTTCTCTATGGGTGAACTCTGTTCTCGTTTTCCTTTCGGTTAGCTGTCATTACTAACCTTTTTAGGCCCCATGAGGACTTATTAGCACCAAGAATGCAGAACAATGGATGTGCAAATACCAAAAACATAACAAACACAGTGGAGATCTGCACTAAGAGAGCACTACTGTGAATCTGAATCACTTTGCTCAATTTGTGGTCTCAAGGTTTTTCTTACTGAGAATTTAAGAATCTGTGACGCTGTGTAACGCAACACAGATTTTTTTTTACACACTTTTTATTTATCTGCTATAAATACATATTTTATTTATTCGTTATTATTTACTACGTTTCTATTATTTGAACTTTTACTACAAACTTATTTGACCAGACATCTGTGATGGTTGGAAACATGGTTTCTTCCTTAAACATTTAGGGATTTTTTTTTCCTTTCCACTATTACCCTTGCTCAGTTTCTGATTTGAAAATATGCTCCATGATTAAAAAAAAAGAACTATAGAAAGAAATCTGACTTTACTTGAGAGCAAAATTACCACTGTATTAGATCGAGTATAAATATTACAGAGATAGGATTAATATTAGAGAGTGGCTATTAGTATTGTGGAGGGAGTATTAAAATATTAGTGTTGCAGAGAGAGTATTAATATTACAGCCTGAATATTACTATAACAGAAATATGATTTGTATTACAGACCAAGTATTAATATTACAGAGATAATATTACAAAGATAAGATTAGTATTACAGGCTAGGTATTAGTATTGCAGAGATCATATTAGTATTCGAGAGAGTAATATTATTAGAGAGTAATATTAAAAGAGAGAGTATTAGTATTGCAGAGAGTATTCATATTACAGAGCTAGTATTAATATAATAGAGATGATTAGTATTACAGACTGGGTATTAGTATTACAGAGAGCGTAATAGTTTTTGAAAGAGAATATTGGAGAGAGTAATATTGTTAGAGTGCATTATTAAAAGAGAGAATATTAGTATTGCTTTTATTGTATTCATATTACAGAGCTAGAATTAATATTACAGAGATAGGATTAGTATTACAGATGGTGTATTAGTATTACAGAGAGAGTATTATTATTAGAGATAGTATTAGTATTAAAGAGTGAGCAGTAACGGTGATTAGAGGAAGGTTGACACTGATTTGTAGCTTCAGTTCATCTTCATTCCACTTTTCTTGTCTTTGCCAAACTACTTCATGTTTTTAATCAATAATCGTCCGTCTTCCTTCAGCCGGCCTTTGGCTTTCTGCTTTTTTCTGTCCATCTCTCTTTCTGCTCACTTCCCTATTAACTCCCTCAGCTGTCAGCTTTTTGAGATTTATAAACGCACTCTAATGCCAAGTGCCCAATAAATGGAGATTTATTTAGCTCGGTGCTGTAGCGTAAGCTGTTTATACAGGGAGAGCTGATTCATTCAGAGCACTGCGTATGATATCGATTAGATCTCGATCGAATGGGAAATTCTGCTGATCTTTACTTAGCAGCTTTGCTTCTTGTTTTTGTAACTTGCCTTAAATCATGTTTGTGATATGAGTTTGCTATGGTTACGAGTTTCGAGTTGAAATAGCTTATCTGGTGGTATTTAAAAAACCCTCTGATTTGAGATAATCATGTGTTTATGCATTAATGATTGCTTCTGTTTAGTGGTGGCTCTTTGATACAAGAGAAAATCAGTCAGATAATTATGGCATAATTTCCAACTCTGTCTAGAACTTATTATTTGGTGATTCTGTTTATCCAAAGAAATGTTCTGTGAGCTCAAGTGGTGCAGTAATGTGAACCTGAACTGAAATTGAATGAGTGACACTGAAGTAGTGAAAATAAATCTTGAGTCGCAGAGTCAATTATAAATGAATCAAGAGAATTGGTCACCTATTTATCAATGGATCTTAATGAGTCACGGAATCAATCGTGAGTGAAGCTACGTGAATCAGGGTCACTCCTTTATAGATGACATACAATCCAAGCAATTGTGGGTTAAGGGCCTTGCTCAAGGACCCAACTGTGGCAGCTTGGCAGAGGTGGGATTTAAACCCTGGACCTTCTGGTTCAGAGTCCAGTGCCTTCACCGCTAGGCTACCACAGTCCCACAGTGCATAGTGAAGTGGTACTGATTGACAGTTACCCCTTGTTTCTCATCTGACTTTAATCAGAATATTTCTGACACATTTCATGAAATATTTCTTGTCGAATGATACACAGTTACAAATACACAATTTGAAAAAGGGACCCCATCCAGCCCTTTCATACGTCTGTGCCCTGTTTTCTTAAACCGTCCTGATTCAATTCAGATATATAATAAATTACTCTTTAATAATACTGCTTACAAAAATGATGTGAAATATGAAATATCCCCTAATTTTTGTGAGCAGTGTAAACCACCTTCATTCCCACCAAAACAAAGCTCTCCTTTATTCTTTATTAAAGTGTTAAAGATTTTTTCTTCTGCTCACTGACACAGAACATATGCCTACAGACGTATGAACACACGTGACACGTACTGTAATACTACTGAGGTTTCAGAAAAAAGCCTTCATGTAAATTATTTCTTTTAAATGTTCCAGTCATTCCAGTCAGGTCAGAGGTATGCAAATGGGTGCCATTTAATGTCACAACAGGGGGCAAGGCTGGTTTCCAAAATGTGTGACATCTTTGTCAGTATTTAAATTAAAGACATTACATGTTGAATTATAAAAACACTCCTGCCACGGAAGATCCTACAAAATACCAAAACGCCCAGATCATTGTTGTTCATCTCAATGGTAATGGCTTCAGACATATGGAATGTGCCTGGCTCTGCTCTCTTGCTAGCTTTAGCATTTTGATCTTTTGTTCTAAATTAATATGGCTTTTTTTTTACACACCCCACTGTATCTTTAGTTAATTTGTTTAATTAGCTTTCAACTTAAGTTTCTACCTCATTTCAAAGTAAATTATGTCAGTATCTGTGTACTTCCCTCTGACGGTATTTATAATGGATTGTTCCATGATGCTTTGGGCCCCATGAAACAATGGTGAAATACTGACATAGGCTTCTATTTATGTAAAAGGAAGTGAGAACATTTCTTTCCGAAGACGTTGTGATTGCACTGCAGAGACCAAAATGACAGTTCCGTTTTCCGTTCCACAGGTGAGACTCAAATGCAAAGACTCAGAGAGAACAAAAAAGAATTTGGGCCTTGCAAAAACACACCAGTAAGTACAACACGTTCATAAGAGAGTAATAGTTGGCCAAATGATGGTAACATTAACATTTACCCATCTATCTTTATGCCTTTGTAAGATTTTATGGCTGAAATATGAGTGTGAAACCTTTATGATAATATCACCACTTCTTTGTAGCTCCTTCTCCCTCAGCTCAGACCTACTTTAACTGGATTTTCTGCTGCATCCTGCAACAGCGTCAGACCTCTTTCCACACCCTGTGGTGAGTCTAAGAATGAAGCTCTGAATTGCACAATAATAAGTATGGGGAAAAAAATGTTAATAGTGAAATGTTTCAAATTAATTTGAATGATTTTAATACGTATAATGGTCATTATTTTAGATTTAGTAATTTTCATTATTAAATATCATTACTATTGGCTGTCATAATTATTATGAAACATAACTATAACAGCATATATATATATTAGTTATAGTTATATGTCATAATAATTATGACAGTTAATGATAATTATGTCTAATAATAAAAATATATTTATATACACATACACTTTATTCTCTGGGTTAAATGGTATAAATAAAAAATAATAGTAAATGCAATATATGAAGTGCTCAGTAGTTAGCCCTTTCCTAATCACACTTGCTGAAATACTACTGAGGTTTCAGCATAATGCTGCCCTTCTTGTAAATGCCTTCTTGCTTAATGTTCCAGTCCCTGTGTTTTTCAGGTCATAAGTCAGTGGTGTGCAAATAGAGCAACATAGTGGAAATTATTTCAGACATTAGATGGAAAGTTAAAAAATATTTAGTTTGTGGTGTGTGTGTGTGTGTGTTGGGGGGTGGGGGTTGTTACAAAAGTGATTACAGAAACCCACACAGACAAAGGGGGAACAAGGGGGGATTCCACAGCTATTTGGAACAACTATCAGGTGGAAAAGCCCAGTAATCTGGAGCTGTGAGGCAACATCGCTAAAATGTGTGCCATAATAGTAATAATAATAATGATAATTATTATTATCATTATTATTATGATTATAATATGTATTATTAGCACATTAATTATAATTTTTTAATAATAATAATATAAACTTATTATTGTTCACGTCACATAATTGCCTAAAAACGAATATGCTGCCTCATGTTTTTTTTTTTTGGTCTAAAATGACTTTAACATTTTTGTACATTAAGCAAATTAACTATTACATATAACATCAACTATGCTTTCCAATTAATTACCCAGTTACCTAAATTTTAATTGTCCCAATTAGCTGGGACAGTATGAAAAATGTATATTAAAAACGCAGTATTTTTTACATTTGCATTGACTTTTATTTAATTGCAGACAGTATGACCCTGAGATAAGTCTCGTTTTGTTTGCTCAACTTCATTTCATTTTTCAATAAACATTAATTCCTGCATTTCAGGCCTCCAACACATTCCAAAAAAAGGCAGAACGGGGGCAATTTAAATAATGCTGTGATTTTAAAAAGATGATGTCAACAGCTCATAAACTTTTAATCAGACTCTTCGATGAGCAAACTTGGCCTAATTATCAAGGTCTTACTAAATTCCAGTCAACGTTTAAAGAACTTATCCAGTGTGATCTGACGCGCTTTGCAGTTGCTAAGTGGCGACTTGTTGCTTCTATTTTTGTAGTAAATGGAAATGCTAGGCAAAAACCTGTAGGTGGCAGTAGAGGGCTGGTGAGAAACTCAAGAGTTTTCGGGTACTGATGCCAGAGACGAAGAGTTTCTTCATGGATATTACATACTGTACATGTTCTTTGGTCCGATTAAGCGGAATTTTGGTCCAAATAAGCGAATAACTACACATATTTAATAGGATTTGTTTCGGTACTTTAGGATTTGTTTCGAAAATCGACTGGTCCCATTAACTGGAATCAGCTGTATTTAAAAAACACAAGGCATGGCTGTAGAAGAAAAGGGGTACTGGACTGTCCTGCCTGCTGTTCTGATCTGTCCCCAAAAGAAAAATTGAGGAGAATTTTGAAGCGGAAAATGTGATTACAACAACCCCATACTCTTACACATCTTAAGACGTGTTTGCAGGCAGAATGGGACAAAATACCACCTGAAACATTAAATCGCTTAGTGTTCTCTGTACCAAAACGTCTTTTCAGTGTGGTGAAAGAACTGGCAACAATATAAAGTGGCAAATGCTTTAGCGGCCCCTTTTAAAATATATATTAAGAAATTAAATTAAATTCACTAGACAAAACATGAATTATTTCAGGTTAATACTGTCTGCAATAAAATAAAAGTCAAAGTAAATGTAAAAAACACTGTGTGTTTTTTATATACTGCCCCAACCTTTCCTATTTTTGTAAAAACTCTTTAATCTTATGTTTGATTTCTGTTTATTTTATGTTTGTTATTTGATGTGTTTCAGTTAGCAGTGCAGCAACCTGGAGTCCCTTATCTGAATTTCCATCAGCTTCCTGCAACATATCCAGACCTTGTGGTGAGTTTAATTCTGACTTTTAAAAAGCAAAGTGATTGACACCTAAATAAAAACAGAATATTTAAATAATACACATATAACAGTGGGCACCAAAACATTAACTATACTGCTCACAAAAATATTCATATTTATTTTGAAATATCCCATAATGAAATATCCCCTGAGTTTTGTGTACTTTGTCCCACAGACTATAATAAGTAAACCTTAAAGTATCTGTTATTAAAAATTCACTACCAGGTATGATCAGAGAATCTAAAATGTACAAAAAGTGCACTCATTGACAAAAAAATCATCAAGAAGAAGTGTTGGAATCGTCTGAAAGTTACATCAAGTCAAGTCAGGTTTATTTACGTTTTACAATAGAGGATAGTTTCAATGCAGCTTGACAGAATTAGATTATCGTCTACGGCCAGTCCCAAATTATGCAAGACTAGGGCAACAGTGGAAATAAAAAAAAAACCTCCCTAAACATTGAAAGGAAAAATAAGAATAACCTTTGGGGGGACCATGACTCTAAAAGGGACCCATCCACCTCGGGTGGCTCGTAACTGAATGTAATGATATTTATGTATATATATGACATCCCAATATCCCTCAATGGGCCTGGTTCACCAGGAACCTCCAGAGAGGTGGGACTAGCCCTAAGAATAGCAACCTGACCTAGAGTCGTATGAATCAGAGGGCTGATTCAAGGGGATGTTTCAGAAGGAAATACCTAAAAGATACCGAAAACATGTTTGACTTGGCATAGAATCTCATACAAGAAGAGCCTAGAATTTACAAGAATAACAAGGCTATGTTTTGGCTTGTGAACCTTGTGCATCCAGGCATGGCTCAAACTTATGCTAAAAAAGCAATGAGCTTTAATTTTTGACTTTTTTGCCCAACTGACACAGCAAGTACATGAATGCGCAATAGAGACTCAGAGACGCATGGCTTCAGTGAGTGTCTATTTTCCACAAGGAGTTTGATTTGAATTCAGCAAATAGTGAGCATTTGAATCACCAAAATATTGAACTCCACCACAGTGTTAATTCGTTACCTTACCTGTTAACTTCTCGAACCTTTTTTGCATTACGAAAACTCAACGATAACTAAACAAAAACTCATTTTTTTAGTCGATTGAATTGACTGTAGATTTAGTCGACTATATTCTTATGATAATTAGTCGACTAAAACTAAAAACAATTCCGATAACTAAATTATGACTCAAACTAAATGACATTTTAATCACAAGACTAAGACTAAAACTAAATCAACATTTGCTGTCAAAATTAACACTGCTCCACAAGCGTTAATGATGAATAAAGACATTTAATTGCCACATTCTATTGAAAATTTGGGGGAAGTCCAGGTCTCCTCTGTAGTCTTAAAGGAATCCCCAAATATTGAGAAGTCTTTCAGTTTAGTTTTTTTTAATAAAACAGCTCTTTAGCATTCATGTCTATATGACTTTTCTGCGATACATGCTGGAAGCCTGAATGCCAAGAATGTATTCAAACATTGTTTAGTCATTTAGATGGTTTAATATTTGATTCTGTGTTTGAATTTCAGTGAGCAGTGCTGTAAACCAGAGCAACTCATGCAGCACCTATCAGGTAATAAACATTAATCTTTCCACATAGCACGTCATTTCACTTCATCTTGCTTTGTGTGTGGTTACGGTTGATTCACATCTCTATTGTCATTAATACTGTGTTGGCATTAATTACACGGGACGGTGGTGGCCTACCAGTTAAGGTACTGGCCTATGGACCAAAAGATCCAGGGTTCAAATCCCTCCTCTGGCACACTGCCACTGTTGAGTCTTTGATCAAGGCCCATGACCCACAATTGCTTGGCTTGTAAAACTTAAAATTCGCTCTGCAAAAGAGTATCTGCTACATGATGCAAATGTAATGTCAATTAAATATTATGATCATTATAAATAGCCAATCAACTTCATTTTATTCACAGATAATAATTTATGTTTACTTAGCAGAATGAGGAAGAAGTATATCAAATGAAGAGTGAGCCCAGAGGAGTGTGTCTGATCATAGACTGTGTGGGCACTGATGGATGTGAGTATATTGTGTATTATCTGTTTAATTGCATTATTATTGTGTATTATTTGTATTTGTAAATATGTGCAGAGTCGCATTATGCAGCTTGTCCATGTCGGACACATGCAGTTTTGGCCTGCATCCTAAATGGTCCCCTAGTAACTCCTGCCCACACTCTACCACTATTAGAGGATTGATCGATCTGCTTTACTGTCCACTATCCATTACAAACTTTGAGAGGCACCACCACACCACCTCCATCATGTCATTTTTGATGCGTGCATGATCATACCAGTTGCAATGCATCTATGATTCCGATTCACACTTTAAGTGCTTGATTAGAATTGCCTAAATAAAAAAGCTAAATAAAATAGATAGATAAATAAATAGATTAATAAAAGCTATAGTAACCAGCCTCTTTTGACAATGCAATGTATAAAAAATACAAACTTTCCTTTTGAAATGCAGGAAAAGTAAAAACCCTCAATTTACAAAAATAATTAAGTAAAGATATCAGAATGACTAAAAAGACACACAAAGTGTAGTAACTTAAAGTATTAACATATCAGCAAAGCCCGTCTTAACTACAACTACACTTTTGAATACACTGCTCACAAAAATTAGGGGATATTTTAAATGAATATGAAGCGATTAAAAAAGAAACACTGAATTTTATTTCATTACACAAGATCATCAAAAAAAGCAAATGAAAAGTTAAAGAAAGTTGTTTGATTATGCAAATGAGATGCAAACTCAATTATGGTGATTGAGTAGCAAGTAATATATTTATGGGGTGAACAGACGCATGTTAAACTGGATGCGAGTGTCCCACATTGACTGTTCAGTAGGGTGTATGGTCACCCAAGGCTGCCAAAACACACTGAGAGTGATGGGGCATGGACAGGATGAGGTTGACCAGCAGTTCTTGTGGCATCCTGTTCATATTCATTTCAAACATCTCCTCATTTCATCCTCCGGTGTATTATCGGCTAACAGATTGTTCCTGTCTTAAACTATGAATCATCTTGTTTTACAGCAATTCTTATCATTGTTGAAATGATTCCTTTTTTTCTCCACAGTCAAGCTCAAAGAAACTTTTTTGAACCTTCACTTCAGTGTCATCCTCCACCTACTGCTGAGTGTTGATGACATACTTTCCACCTTAAAGCAGATTTCCAAACAGGCTGATCACTTCAAAGGTGACGCCTTTATATGCTGCATCATCAGCCGCTCTCGCTCCTCCCGGCTCCTCGGTACAGACCTGGACGGCCCGGGAGTGGACCTGGATGGCGTACGCCACTTTTTTACCCCGAACTCTTGTCCTCGACTTGCAGGGAAACCCAAACTCTTTTTCATCCAGGGATATGAAGTGTCACAGCCATGCCAGCTCAGAAGTGTTAGGCATTTTGAGGAGGGCGAACTGGAGATGGACAGTCCTGTCCCAAGGTTCTGCAGGGCGGTGGAGGTGGCTGAAGATGCAGATGTGTTCTGGAGTCATTGCTGGACGAACGAAAAACAGCTGGAGAAGAGCAGCCATTATTCGATATACTTGCACGCCCTGAGAAATGCTTTAGTTGAAGGACAGAGGGGGTAAGCTTCCATGAACTACAGTTTTGTGTACCACTCAAACATAAAATAATAATAATAATAATAATAATAATAATTTCAATATGGAACTTTTCAAAGACCCAAACACAGTTAAAATTTGATCAGACAAGTGTAAAGAGAATAGGGTTTTTTTTAATTTTTTTTAAGAAAAACTCAAATATTGTGTTGACATGAGTATTTAGACCTGCTACTCAGTACTTAGTTGAAACACCTTTTGCACTGATTATAACCTCTAGTCTTCTTTGGAATGACATTAGAAGGTTTGCACCTGGATTTGGGGATTTTCTGCCATTCTTTACTGCAGATTCTCTCAAGCTTTGTCAGGTTGGATGGGGATTATCGGTGAACTACCATTTTCAGGTCTCTCCAGAGATGTTAGATTGGGTACAAGTCAGGGCTCTGGGTGGGTCACTCCAGGACATTCACAGAGTTGTCCATGAGACATTTATATTTACATTTACAGCATCAAGCAGATGCCCTTATCAAGAGCAACTTACAATTAATAAAGTCTTACAATACAAGCAGTTGTGGGTTAAGGGCCTTGCTCAGGGACCCAACTGTGGCAGAGGTGGGATTTGAACCCTGGACCTGAACCTTCTGGTCCATAGTCCATAGTCCAGTATCCTAACCACTAGGCTACCACAGTCCCATAAGAAACTCCTGTGTTCTCTTGGCTGTGTGTTTAGAGTCATTATTTTGTTGGCGTGTGAAACTTTGGCACAGTCTCAAATCCCAAGTGCTCTGCATCAGGTTTTTATTAAGAATATAATGAGTTGAGGTTAATTAAGGTAAGTATTAGTCTTAATTGCTAAGAAAGTACTTTTCCGTGTTAATGCTGACATCACAGTTGTGTAATTGACCCTTGCTCCAAGCACTGATACATTCCGTTTCCATGGCAGACCTTTTTGACCTGTCTGGATGGTCTTTTTCGTCTTTGGTCCACACAGTGGCCATTTTTTCCTAAAAAAAAGACGTGGAATACTGATTGGGCTGACCACAATACATGTTTCCACTGTGGGATGATCCACCCCAGATCACTCTGAGCCCACTTTTGGACATGGTTAACACAGGGCATTATTGCACAGTAACATTTAAATTGGCATTTGTTAATGTAGCTATATATTGTAGTGCATTACAGAGGTTTTCCAAAGTAATCTCTTGCTGATGTGTTTATATCAGCTGTTGATGAATGATGGCAGATCATTGGTGTTCAGTTTAGACTTGCACTTATGCCGTTTCTGGACTAAAGTTCCTCCAGATTTTTGGAATTGTTGAATGACATTATGCACAGTAAAAAAATAAACGGACATTTGTATTTCAACATTTCAGTAATCTTTTCTCACACATTTGTTGGACATCCTCCGCCATCTTTGCTCATTAGCCTTTCCTGGATGCTACTTTTGTACCAAATCATGATTACAATCACCTCTTGATATTACCTCTTAGAATTTTTTCATCATTATACCTTATAAAGATCATCTTTAAAATGATCCCTTTCTAACTTTTTGGTAGGTTTACATGCCCGAAATGCAGGAAGGAAACAAAGTAATGAAATTATTAAGAAATGAACTAAAGTCGACCAGAAAAAAATAATGACTCAAAATCATCATTGGGTTGGTATGTTGCAACTGCGAGGGACCGAGCACCTAAGCATTTCACTCACCTTTCACACCTGTGTTAATGTGATGTGACAA